>MU666246.1:20838-48324 GCA_026770625.1 Nicotiana glauca | reverse complement strand
GGGGGGGGGGGGATATAACGACCCAACCGATCGTTTTGAGAGTTGTAGTCTTTCCCCTATTTTTTGCTTCATTTGTGTTTTACAACTGTATTATGACTTATCGAGTTAGTTGGTTCGGGTCCGGAGTGATTTCAGAATGAATTGAGATACTTAATCTCTTATTTGAAAGCTTAAGTTGGAAAAGTTGACCGGATATTGACTTATGTGTAAACGACCACAAATTTGAATTTTGATGGTTTCATTAGCTCCGTTAAGTAATTTTGGACTTCGGATCGCATCCGAATTGTGATTTGGAGGTCCGTAGTAGTATTAGGCTTAAAGTACCGAAAGTTGAAATTTTGGAAAGTTTGAGGGGGAGTAGAATTTTTGATATCGGGGTCAGATTGGATTTCTGAAAGTTGGAGTAGGTTCGTGGTGTCATTTATGACTTGTGTGTAAAATTTGAGGTCAATCGGACGTGATTTGATATATTTTGACGTTGTTTGTACATTTTGGAAATTTAGAAGTTCATTAGGCTTGAATCCGTGGGTAGTTCGTGTTTTTGATGTTGTTTGGGGTGATTTGAGGATTCGACTAAGTTCGTATAATATTTTGGGACTTGTTGGTCTATTTGGTTGAGGTCCCAAGGGCCTTGGATGAGTTTCGGGTGTTTAACTGATTATTTTTGGACTTTGGCTGATATCGAGGCCATAATCGAGAACAGAATCAAGAGGGCAGAATATATGGCAAAATCGAGGGTAGTGACCGAGGGCAGGACCGAGGACCGCCTGGACAGAAACTTTAAGTTATAAAATAAGGGGACTTCATCCCATTTTCCATTTTTGATGCATTGGAGCTTGGGGAGAGGCGATTCTTGAGAGATTTTTCATGGAAAAATATTTGGGTAAGTGACACTTACTTGGTTTTGGCTAAATCCCATGATTATGTCTTTAATTTTATCATCTAATTTGTGATTTGGGGTGAAAAATTGGGAAAAAAGAGGAAGTGTTCTTGAGATGGATTGTTGAGGTTTTGAATGGGATTTTGTAATCCGTTTTGAGTAAATTTTATATGGTTAGACTCGTGAGTGAATGAGTTTTCGGGTTTTGTGAGTTTTATCGAATTTCGAGACATGGGTCTAAGGCCCGGGTTCAGGCCGATTTTGGATTTTGGCTCTTATTTAGTAGTTTTCTTGTGGAATTGATCCCGTTAGCCTATATTAATTGTATTGTACTACTTGTGGCTAGATTCGGGACGTTCAGAGGCCAAATCGCGAGGCAAAGGCATTTTGGAGTAGCTTTTTGCTCGGATTGAGGTAAGTAACAATTTTAAATCTGGTCCCGAGGGTATGAAACCTCGAATGTTGTGCTATGTGATTATTTTAGAGATGACACACATGCTAGATGACGGGTGTGTGGGCGTTCACCATGAAAATTGTGACTTGGCCCGTCTCGTGGAACCATAAATTGGAATATCTTGTTATTAGCTATATGTTTCTCTCAGTATTATAGAAATAAAATCCATATTAGAAATCATGCTTAGGCTATATGATGTCACTGTTGGGACCCGGAGAGGTCGTGCACTTGTTGATTTAGCTACTATTTGCTGTCTCGTACTCAGCCATGACTTTACTTGCGTATCATACCTCCATCTTTCTTGTTCCTTGTTGATACATGTTTTACCTCTGCTTGGACTGATTTATATAATTTCTGAGAGCCTGAGAGACTAGGGAGGTTGATGACTGAGTGAGGCCGAGGGCATGATGGTTATTTATTGATACCATAGCACGTGAGTTGTCCGTGCAAATCAAGATATTTATACTATAGCACGTGAGTTGTCCGTACGGATCTTGGTATGATATTATAACACGTGCGTTGTCCGTGCAACACGTGAGTTTTCCGTGCGGATTATAGCGCTTGGGCTATAGGAGCCCCTCCAGAGTCTGTACACCCCAAGTGAGCGCAAGTACCTATTCAGTGTGAGTACTGAGGGTTGAGAGACGAGTGATTGAGTTATTGAGATGAGTTGAGTGACAGTTGCCCCGAGATGCTGGCTTTCCTTTGTTGTTGTTGCACTTAGTTGCTATCTGTCATTGTTGTGAAATTTTTGAAAGACTTTATATCTCGTTTACTTGAACTTGAATTGTATAAAACTGATTTGACTTAAACTACCTGGTTTGAAAGCATGTTTATTCTTTGCTCAAATTACTGAAAATGAACTATAACTGTGTAGCTCGTCACTATTTTCAGTTCCTTATTTTATTATTGTTACTGTAGGAAATATTGGGTCCACCCATAAGGGGTGCTCTAAGGTCCAATAGGGTTATCAGTTAACCCTAATATTTCTTATATAAGTACACTTAGTGTGTACATAAAAAGACACTCTGCAGTATTTTTTTACACTTTTCTCTATCAATTTCCGTTAGGGTTTAGACTGTGAAATTGGGTGTTGCTCCGTCACAACGTGACAACCACTACCGACCAGTGATTCCAGCCGCGGTTCAATTCGTTTTCGCTTCACGAAGAACAAGTAAGTTCTCATTTTACGATTCAAGTGCTATCTAATGTGTTTAGATTAACGTGTTCCTTCATTGGTATCAAAGCCATAGGCTGGCATTCAGAGGAATAAAAGATTGTTATGTCCTTTATGTAAAACAAATATGCAATTGGAATGCATATAAATTTTATCTACACTGTTTTTAAGTATATTTTTAAATCAGTGTGATAAGGTGTCAATACCGATTTTCAGATTATCAGTATTTGTGATTTTTTGTTAAATCTGTTATTAATCGGTTTTTATATAACTGAAACTAATTATTTTTGGTTCTACAAGAACAAATCTAAAAAGGGGATCAGTTTCTCATGTAACAGTACTGTCCCGTAGCCGCCTGAGTTTCGTTGCCGCAATTGGTGGCTGCCTTCTTGGAGACGTCCAGCCCATTCTTTTTTTTTTTTGTAAAACAGAGAAGAAGAGAAGTAAAGTTCTTTTCTTTCTACTTATAAAAATGGAGTTTTGTACTCCATTGCTGCAGCGACTAAGAATAAAGGAAGATGAGAATTAAGATCTCACTATTCCTAGTTTTGAAATTAAAAAAAAAACGTTTTGAAATTCTTAATCTCCATAGCTGGTGGCGGCAAGTTGAAGAAGATGAAAGAACCTTAGGTACTGCGAATCTCTGTCTTTTTACCCATGTAGTATTTTGGTCCACTTGCACCACATATGTGTGGTCAAAGTCTTTAGTGAAAAGACAAATAGAAATAAAATAGACAAAATACATAACTGGACCCTTAAACTTGATCTTCTTTGTCACTTGGACACTTAAACATAGAGTTGTTTCTATTAGGCCCTTCAACTAAACCATATATGTGCCAATTAGACACTTTGTAGACCATTTAAGAAAAACTTTTATAAAAATTAACGATGGATATGTAATTAGCTGCACTTGTGTATTTGATAGCTTTTAAGGTTTTTTTCTTTGCTTCTGAAATAGATGCATTTGTATATTTGATAGCTTTGCTCTTTTGTTGAAGTACTATTTTTGTTAAAAGTTGTAATGTCAAAATGCAACTTCTATCAATCACTTGTGTATTTTAGTTTGTAAAGTTTTATTCCAGTAGCGTGTAAAGAGAACTAGCATGCCAAATGAGAATAGTCAAATCCAAGTACACTATACTTTCTTTTAAAAAAAATTAAGAGAAAAAATGACGGGTTCACGGGAAGAAGAAGAGAAATAGAATGTAGGGTAAAAATTAGCTTTAAGTGGAATAATATATTAGAATATAATAATTATAAAATAATAATCACAATATTTTTCTCATATTCACACGTTTTTCCTTACACACTCAATTATGTCACTACAAAGTGTCTAATTAGCACAAATGTAGTTTAGTTGAAAGGCCTAATAGGAACAATTCTATGTTTAAGTGTTCAAGTGACAAAAAAAGCCAAGTTTAAGGGCCCGGTTACGTATTCTGCCAATAAAATAAAACGTTTTTTTTTGGCTGGGTTCAAAATTCGTAGGGTTTCTTTATTAGGAAGAAAGAAAAAGGATCACTTAAAAGTGATATGGTGTTTCTTTTAATGACAGACTTGATTTTGGTCCAAAAAAAAGGCACACCTTAAATGTTTAGCAAATAAATTGTAGGCTTCTTTTAATTTGCCGAAAATTGGGATTGAACATCTGTTGGTCTCTCTTTAAGAAGTGGACTGATATAACAATAGAGAAGCCCATTATGATTGCTATATAGTAATTATAATAATTATTATTTTTGGACAAATGGGCAAATGGCCTAATTAAGTCATTATTGATTTAAAAAAAAATCAGATTATAAAATTAGTCATATGGACTTAATTTTTAGAATATAAATTTAGTATTTGTATTCTTTTAATAAAACTATAATTATTTTATTATCCCAATTGCTTGTAATGTTAATTTGTTTAACATTAAATTTATTTACTAATTTGTTTAACGTGCTTTAAAATGTTAATTTGTTTCACATGCTTTAAAATATTAATTTGTTTAATATTATATTTATTTGTTAATTTGTTTAACATGCTTGGAATGTTAATTATTACTTTTGTTAATTAGTCAAGCACATGCTTTATGTTAATTTGTTGAGCATGATATAAATATTGATTAGTTTAGTACAAGCAATACTTGTTAATTTTTTTAACATATTTAATATGTTAATTAGTTTAACATTAAAATAAATTTTATGTGAATTTGAATAGCATTTAATAAATGTTAATTGGTTTGACATTAATTTTATTTACATGCTAATATAAGTTATTTGTTAACTTATGAAGTTATGATCCACATGGGATTGTAAAATTATGATTAGATAATTATGTTGTCTTAGACATGATTATGACACTTAGCTAGATAATTGAATAGGTTAATTTTCATGATATTTTAATTCTTGGACGATGATTGGGAACATAGTGAACTTTCGACTCCATAATTAATATATGTGTTTATTAACTTAATCAATTGATGCTTAGTGTCATAATATGTATGTATGTAGAACATCGTGCCTTGCGTATTTTTTCTTACATGATCCTCATTTTATTTTTTATTTTGTTAAAGAATGACTACTGCTTCGAAAAATATTGTTGCTGAGCTCAACAAATGGTTGAAACTCAATGGTGACAATTATGAAACCTGGAGCTTGAAAGTCCAGTATGTGCTAGATGAGCAAGAGGCTCTAGAGGACATCAACAATGTCATGAATGAGCCTAAGGAAGGCAATACTGCTCAGCATAGGCGTGAGCGTGAAGCCTATGACAATTGGAAGAAAAAGAACTCCATTGCTCGCATTACGTTGTTGAGCACCTTAGATGATGACATTCTAAGGGAGTTTAAGGATCACCAAAGAGCTATGGATCTTTGGAATGCTTTGAGGAAAAGGTTTGGTACCTGTTCCACTGCAAGGCTGAGATCCTTAACGATCAAATTTGACTCATATAAGAAACGCCCAGAACATTCAATGAAAATGCATCTGAGGCAAATGACAAATATGATCGGGAAGTTGAAAGATGCTGGTCATGTGTTGACTGATGAACAACAAATTCAAGCTGTCATACGCTCTTTACCTAGGTCTTGGGATCATATGAAAATGCATTTGACCCATAATGAGCGAATCACAACTCTGGAAGATGTCCGGAGACATCTTGAGTTAGAAGAGGAACGACTTGAGGCTGCAAAGCCAATAGCTGAGTTGCACATGGCAACAAACTCCAAAATCAAGAGTGATTCAAAGAAAAGGAACTGGGGAAAGAAGAGAGGGCCACCTCAAGTTCAGCCTGCTAAAAGAGCAAAGACTGAAAAAGGCAAGAACAGACGTCCCAAACCTGTGAAAGTTGCTAAAGTGAAATGCTATAACTGTGACAAGAAGGGTCACTATGCTAGAGATTGCTTTGAGCCTCCTAGAAAGGTATTTCACGATGCTCTAATTAGTGAACTCTATGCTTCTAGTTCTATTTTTCTAACTAAATCTAATCCTTTGTGGATTGTAGACTCAGGAGCAACGGACCATATAGCCTGGGAACACAGTGCCTTTGTTGAATTTTAGCGAGTTCCACGTGGAGAAAAGTAGATATATGTAGGCAATAACAATAAAGTTGTTGTTGAAGGGATTGGTACATGCAAGTTAGTCCTGCGTGGTGGTTGAGACCTAACACTACACGATGTTCTCTTTGCACCAACAATTCGCCGGAATGTTATTTCAGTTTCAGTTTTGCTTAAGTTAGGATTGACTTGTTTTGTCATGGCAATTCTGCCAAGTTGACTTTTGGTTCAACTTTATTTGGTTTTGGTCATGTGACCAGAGGTTTAATTATTATGGATTTGGATTATGATTCATTTAATAATAATGCTAGTTTTTCTATGTTTGTTTCTTCACATTAATATGATAGTGATGTAAACATATGGCATGCTAGACTTGGTCATATTGGCCAACAAAGAATGAAAAGGTTAGCAAAACAAGGTTTGCTTTCCAGCATTGAACATGTGGAATTGTCCACTTATGAAAATTGTCTAACTGGAAAATTTGCAAGAAAACCTTTTAGTCAGACGACTAGAGCCGAATATCCTTTGCAATTAGTCCATTCGGACATCTATGGGCCTATGGATGTCAGGGCTAGGCATGGAGCTAGTTATTTCATCACATTTATTGATGACTTTACCCGTTTAAGTTATGTCTATTTAATTTCCCACAAATTAGAAGCAATAAGTTGCTTCAAAAGCTATATGAGCTTAGTGGAAAATCAATTAGACAAGAAGATAAAAGCTCTTCTAACTGATCGTGGTTGTGAATATTTATCAACTCAGTTTAATAACTTATGTGATGAAAAGGGAATAGTTCATCAGTTGACTATCCCAAATACTCCACAATAAAATGGTGTTGCAGAGAGAAGAAACAGAACGCTCCTAGAAATGGTTAGGTCAATGATGGCACAAGCTAACCTCCCAATTAGTCACTGGGGTGATGCGTTGCTTACTGCTACCTTTGTACTTAACCGAGTGCCTACAAAATCAGTTACTACCACTCCATATGAGTTATGGACTGGAAGACAACCCGACCTAAGTGTATTAAGACCTTGGGGTTGTGCTGCCTATACACATGATTCCTCTCACAAATATGGCAAATTGGGCCTGGGGGGAAAGAAAAGTATCTTTATAAGATACTCTGAAACCTCAAAGGGTTATGTGTTTATAGGTCAGCAAGATAGTAGGAGTGTAACTGAGTTTGAATCACGAGATGTCACATTCTTAAAGGATGAGTTCCCTAAGAAGGGAGAGGTAGGTCAAGACCTAACCTTATTTGAGATAATAGATCAAGAAGTACAAGGATCACTTCATTCGAGTGGGAGAATTTTAGCAGATGATGAATTAGTTTCTCATCAAAGACCTCCTTCATCATCAGATGCGAATGAAAGTAATCCTTCTACTTTTAGTGGAAGTGACCAAATGGATCTTGTTCCAAATGGGAGCGAGATGGTCACAGATCTTGTTCCAAGTGGGAGCAGAATGAATGATCTTGATCCGACTGGGAGCAACATTGATCCAAATGGGAACAATGATGAATCACAAGTAAGACGTGGTTCTCGTAAAAAGATTTCCCGCCGACGATTTGATGTTGAAGGCGGAGAACTATTTATGATGCTCTTGCAAGAAGAAAATCTGTGACCATCTTGCTCCCACTTGGAACAAGATCCATTTGGTCACTTCCACTAAAAGTAGAAGGATTACTTTCATTCGCATCTGATGATGAAGGGGGTCTTTGATGAGAAACTAATTCATCATCTTCTAAAATTCTCCCACTCGAATGAAGTGATCCTTGTACTTATTGATCTATTATCTCAAATAAGGTTAGGTCTTGACCTACCTCTCCCTTCTTAGGGAACTCATCCTCTAAGAAGGGAGAGGTAGGTCAAGACCTAACCTTATTTAAGATAATAGATCAAGAAGTACAAGGATCACTTCATTCGAGTGGGAGAATTTAAAAGAGGCTCCCTGAAGATGTAAAAGAGGCTCTCGCATGCCCTTCTAAGGATAAATGGACAAAAGCAATGGAAGATGAATTGGAGTCTATGAGAGTCAAAAAAGTTTGGGAACTAGTTGACCTCCCTAAAGGATGCAAAGCAATTGGGAGCAAATGGGTTCTCAAAATTAAGCTCAAGGCTGATGGCACAGTTGAGAGATTTAAGGCTCGACTGGTGGCGAAAAGGTATACACAGCAGAAAGGAATAGACTACGAAGAGACTTTCTCGCCTGCTGTATGATTTACCTCGGTTCGCCTGGTTCTGGCTATTGTTGCAAACCTGGATCTTGAATTACATCAAATGGATGTAAAGACTACCTTTCTCACTGGAGAACTAGATGAAGAAATCTATATGGAACAACTTGAGTGTGTCATTGAAAAGGGCCATGAACAAAAGGTTTGTAGACTTTTGAAGTCTATTTATGGCCTCAAACAATCTTCAAGACAGTGGTATATACGCTTTCAAAATGTTCTTGTATCCAATGGTTTTACCATGATGGATGAAGACCATTGTGTTTATACTAAGAGATCAAGAAACAAGTTTGTGATTTTAACATTGTATGTAGATGACATACTTATAGCTGGAAATGATAAGGAGTTTATAACCGAGATAAAGTCATGGTTATCATCCCAATTTGAGATGAAAGATATGGGTGAAGCTGCATATATTCTTGGAGTTAAGATTTCAAGAGATCGTCCAAAGAAACTATTGTATCTCTCACAAGAGAATTACATTAGAAAAGTTCTTGAACGATTTAATATGCAAAATAGTAGCCCAGTTGAAACTCCTATCAGTAAAGGCCATACCTTGGGAAGTCAGATGTGTCCTAAGACTCATGAAGAGACATAAAGATTGAGCCGAGTTCTTTATAGGAGCGCAGTCGAAAGTCTAATGTATACTATGGTGTGCACTAAACCTGATATCTATCAAGCAGTTGGCTTGGTAAGTAGATATCAGACCGACCAAGGTTTAGCAAATTGGCAAGCAGTAAAAAGGATCATGAGATATCTAAAGGGAACTGCTGATTATGCCTTTTGTTATCAAGGCGGCAAGGATCTACGATTAGTTTGATACAGTGATGCTGACCATGGAGGAGATCTAGACGAGAGGAAGTCTACCTCAGGATATGTATTGTTACTCAGTGATGCGGCCATATCATGGAGTAGTAGGAAACAATCATGTGTATCACTATCTACGATGGAAGCCGAATACGTGGCTCTTGCATCAGCAGCACAAGAAGCTGTTTGGTTGAAAAAGTTCTTGGAGCACTTGTTGGATATTGCTGAAAATACTGAACTAGTGTTAGTCTACTGTGACAGTGAGGCTGCAATATCCTCCACCAAGGACCCAAAGTTTCATTGTAAAACCAAACATATAGATATGAAGTATAACTATGCGAGAGACATGGTTAGACGCAAGGTAGTGAATGTGAAGTATGTGTCTACAAAAGATATGCTAGCAGATCCATTGACCAAGCCTTTGTCTAGAGATGCATTTGTGAGACACATTAGGTCTCAAGGCTTGCGTAGACTCTGAGATACTTTATTTTGCTATTTATTTTTCCGTGTTCTCAAACTGATGTTCTTTGATTATCAATAAAGTTGATTTACATATATACATATTTTTATTGTTGAATGTTATGTACATTCTTTGTTCATTTTTTATAAGTATGTCGAGTAGACACGAGGTTGTCCTTCTCACACAGGAAACCGCCTCCTTATCTTAGTGATGTGAGGAGATGAGACATGATTTTAAGAAAAATTGTCATAAGGATAATTTTGAGAGCTATTTGCTTAAAATCAGAATATTGCTTAAATAATGACATAAGGTCATTAGGGTGAAAAACGTTCACCTAGTCTACTTTGTGAGCTAGATGCGAGTTAAAAATGATATTGTAGATCAAAGAACTCAAATTTAGATACTTATGGTGTCTAAATATCATCTATACAACATTTTTTATGAGATAAAGACATACGCTCCTTGGGAAAAGGGAGAAAATGCTGCACCACATGTTTTATACCATGTGTGCTAATGCCGACCAATTGGGTTAACATAAGTCCATTTTTAACTTATTGTTGTGTGAGACCCAGAGCTTTAAGATAGCTCAAGATTTTGTACCCTTAGAGACTCTGATCAGATACTTGAGACTTAGTGTGATATTAGCTATCTTAGTGTGTTTCTAAAAGACCATGGACACAGATTCGGTCTAGCGGAGCATAACTAGAAAAGCAGTCATACAAATGTTAAGGGAATCATGAGAAGAGGAAGATCATTGATGGAATCTCATTTATTTGTATTCACTGGTGCACCAATTATGACTTATGAGTTATGATTGTGAATACAAGAAATAATGATATATGAGATTTTGAGACTATATCAAATGTGATTTACATGATCTAGGGTACTGGATACTTTATGATCTACTTGCAGGTTTGCGCTCGACGAGAAACTATATACTCCTAACAGATGTATAACACTTAGCTCTCACAGTATGCTGGTCGCACGATCTACTTCCCTGTATGAATGATTGAGAAGATGAGTTGAGAATATGTTTCTCAGGCTAGATGAGCACTCCCATTATGTGTGAGTGGGAGATGTAGGAAATATTGGGTCCACCCATAAGGGGTGCTCTAAGGCCCAATAGGGTTATCAGTTAACCCTAATATTCCCTATATAAGTACACTTAGTGTGTACATAAAAAGACACTCTGCAGTATTTATCTACACTCTTCTCTCTCAATTTTCATTAGGGTTTAGACTGTAAAATTGGGGGTTGCTCCGTCACAACGTGACAACCACCGCCGACCAGTGATTCCAGCTGCGGTTCAATTCGTTTTCGCTTTCGCTTCACGAAGAACAAGTAAGTTCTCATTTTACGATTCACGCGCTATCTAATGTGTTTAGATTAACGTGTTCCTTCAGTTACTTACTGAGTTGTATGTACTCACGTTACTCCTTGCACCTCGTGTGTAGATCCAGATATTTTCGGACACGGTGGACGTTGATCTAGTGCGTGGTTGAGTATCGGAGACTTACGAGGTAGCTATCAGCGTCCCTAGTCATTGTCTCTCCTTTCTTGTTAAATTTTCTTTTTTTTTTTGTTTTGGCATTTTGACACGGACTGTTGTAGACTCTGTTCTTAGATTGGTTGTTTAGATCCTCATGACTTAGTGACACCCCGATGTCGGAATATTTTTCGCATTTATGATTTGGGTTTACCCCGTTTTTATGAAAAAATCCGGTTATTTTGAATGTCTTAATTCATTTCTGTTAAGTGTTGAAAGTGTTTTGAAAATGTTGGCTTTTCTAGTACCACGATAGGATCCATGACGACGGGTTAGATTTTGAGCCGTGACAGCACGCATATAATCAACTATTCCACTTTTTGGACTGTATGAATATACCGTTTTTTAAGTGTGAATATTGACATGATTTTGTATTTTCTTATCTATACACGTTTGAAGCATCTACGTCTTATAAATCCTAATAAGCTTTTAGTGATGGTGGGGAACTGAATAAACTGTTAAAATATTACAGTGACTCTAGGTTTTATATTAGAGTTAATAGATAATTAAAGAGACTACAATGTATTTAGTAGAATGTGAAAACGAAGGAAAGAAATTTACCCACCGAGTGCTGAATGTCGTCATTGGTTTTACGGAAATTTCTCCATTATAAAACAAAAACAAAAAAAGGAAAAAAAAAAAGAAATTTATAGTACTTGCTCCCCTGAAACTATATTTCTAATTATGCCTATTTGTAAGAGGCAAACACTTGATTATATATCCGTATATTGGTGCTTGTACCAAATTGCATCCATTTATGTGGTTAGGTAATAAATTGTAGTGATTATATATATATATATATATACATGATTAAACTATATGTAAATAATAACTGCCAATTTGATGTAAATATTAAAACATGTCATATTCTTGCGCGACAACTCGAATATTACCAAAATCGGAAAATAACCAAAAAAGAATATAAATAAAAGCAATGGTAAACTGAACTAGAAATATTGAAACATGTCCTAATCTTCCGCGACAGATTGAATATTACCAAAAACTGAAAATAACTTAAAAAGAATATAAATAAAAAATTATTTTCTTCTTCAGCTATAGCTGGAAAATTACCAAAGAATTCGAAATTAAAAAAATAATAAAAATAAAAATAATGATAAACTAAACTAGGATACTTATTCATCCATATGCAAATTAAGGGATATTATTAAGAGAGTACCAAATACTAATAATCTTATAATGGCAAATCATCGCTGGTCCGGGCCTGTGCCAGGAAATTGACTTGACCATTACAATATTGTAGAGGTAAATTTTAAAAATCTTTTGAAAAATGGAGAGTACAGTCACCATTATGATTAATTATCTAAATTTATTTGCCTCATAATATGTGAACACTACAAAAATGAACTGGATTCATATCTATGAACTACAAAATTGAAAAAACCAAAAGCTTCAATATGTTGGAAAAAATCTATAAATACCGGGCTTTTGCATTACAATTTTCATATCACATAGTAACTCTTAGTAATTGATACTAGTTATATCATCATTATCCTTGAGAATGAGTACTAGACTAATTAAGGGTCGCAAAAATATTCGTCTCGCAAAGATAGAAAATCAGAATAATCGACAAGTGACTTTCTCAAAACGCCAAAATGGTGTCTTCAAGAAAGCAAACGAGCTTGCCATTATGACTGGTGCTGAAGTTGGCATCATCGTGTGTCCCCAAGGTAATTATAAGCCTAATTATATTTTTTTTGTCATCTATATATACATGATATACCATCAATAAATATAACATTTTAAGCATAAATGTACATGCATGATCATAACTAAACATGAAAATCCAAGATCTTGAACATGCTAATTAATTTCACGTAAAATTAAAGCATCATAAAAAAAATACTTGGTATGGGTGGTAATAATAGTAAATAAACTGATTTCTCTCCTCTTGCCCTATTTTATATTATTGATTTCTCTTCTCTTTCTCTATAGGTAGCAAACCTTACTCTTTTGGTCATCCAAATATAAATGAAACAATCAATAAATATGTTGGCGAAGAAAGACCTCCATCACCATCATCGCCAGGTATTGATGACAAGTATGTCCAGATGTTCCGAAAAGCCAATTCTAAAGAACTTAACACACGACTCAATTCTCTGCAAGACCAACTGGATTTTGCATTAAAGTTGAAAAGCAAACTCAAGCAAATGAATAAGAATGTGAAGAGCCAACAAGAGTGGTTCAAGGGTCCTATAGAGAAGATGAACTACACCGAGACTTCAATGTTGAAGGAGGGATTGGAAGATCTTCTCTTGAAGGTGAAGAACTATGGTACTGAGCGTGGTTATGGTTACGGAAATGGAAAGTGGAATGCTGAATAAAAGTTACTACTAGTTTTTTTTAATAATCGTTTGTGTTATTTTATTTTAAAGGTTAACCTTAGCGCAACCATAAAAGTTATCGCCATATGACTAGGATGTCAAAGGTACAAATCATAGACCAACATGGTCATAATTTCTCTTCCCCGACAATATGCTGCCCATAGCAGGATTTTAGTGCATGGTGTGTTTAAGTTAATCATTTTTCTTTGGGTTGGGGTATTATGTGATATTTTGGTGATATCTACTATGTATGCGTAGTAAAAAACATGACTATGATGGAATATAAGTAGAGTTATAAAAAAGATATCTTAGTTTCAAATAATTCAAAAAATAAAAATATAAACAAAAATAATATAAAAATAGGATGCAAGTTCAGGGAACTGATTCTTTGATACCTAAGTCCACTAGATTCAGCGGGCCTCCTGAGTGTACCCTTAAAACGGTTCAACAAGAAGGGGTGAGAAATTTCTTGATCAATGCCACTTAGGCCTAAGCTGTGCCTTCAAGCTGAGAAAGAACCTCTTCAGCTTACAGGCATGTTTCGAGGAGGCTTTGCAACCTTACTGAGAGAATCTGTGGGTAATGATGTCTTCTTTTGTACTTACGAATATGGTGCGATATAGCATGCTACAACTGAAAGGTGCTTCATCTGGATCTGAGTCGAGCCAATTGATTTTGGAGTTGGAAAAATGAGTGGTGGCCTTGGTGGTATAGCATTTTTGTCTGCTGTTCTTCCATTGGATGTTGCAAAGACGATAATTCAAACTACCCCAAAGAAAAACCATCCAAGAAATCCCTTCTCGGTTCTAAAATTGATTTACAGGAGATCTGGAGTTGGAGGATGCTATGAAGGTGTAGGTCCTATACTGGTAAGAACTTTTCCTGCTAATGCAGCGGCTATCGTTGCATGGGAGCTGTGTGCGAAGTTGTTGGTGATCAGGGACAACCGATAAATGATTTCTGATGCTACTTATTTCCTCTACTTGCTGCTGATTTAAAGCTTTTCTGGCTCTTGAAGGTTACCACATGATTCTTTTGTCATGACCTCTCTTCAAGGCCATCGTCGTCAGTTAGTTTCTTAGCTAGTTTTGTGTGGTTAGCATAATTCAAACATGTCAACAGAAATTGGAGTGATATTCTCAGACTTCATTGAGGAAAAAAAAAAAAAAAAAAACTACATAACAAATCACACATACTTATTATATTACAAATAACCATAATAAAGTCTTCAAAATAATATCTAAGCTAGAGAGATACCACAAAAAAAATAAATTAATAAAAAACTAACTTGAAAAGAATAAATTAAAGAATACAGAAAAAAAGAACGTGAAGGAAGTTAAGCATAAACAAGGAAAATGCAAAGGAAAGTAAGAATTAGAGGCCAAACCTTTTTGTACTTCACATTTTTGTAGATAAAGGTCTAAAGTTTATTAGTTTCTTAGCAAACGACAAAGAGAAAAGGTTGTGAAATTAAAATAAACAATTAAAAAAATGTTAACTTTAGAAGTTTTTAGTTTGAGAATTTACTATGAATTAATTTTTGAATATTTAAATTTTACAAAAAGGATTTATTACGCAATTTTGGCTCAAATTTGAAATATTTCTCGGGGCTACGCCCCAAATAAAGGCCCAGAACAGTGGTGCTTAATCCTAGGTAAACACCCAGAAGGTTGGTGCATACGCGCCACTGTACTTTCGCCCCACTAGTACGCCTCATGTTATTTGCATTTCTGAAATCGTTTCACCTTGTCTAAAATAGTTACTCTAATATTTCAATATTTATCCTTAATATTGAAGTTTTAACTTATTTATATGTTGATATTGTATGGGGCAAAATTAGATCAGAGAAATTCAGCACGCAGAGACATAAGGTCGTAGTCAGACATGTCAAGGTCGGACCGTAATCAATAACCAAGGTCGGACCATCATCAATAGCCGAAGTCGGACATGCCAAGGTCGGACCGTCATCAAAGAGTTAGTTTGGTTTGGAATCCTCAAAAGGAATATTCTATCAAATATTCCCTCTAAATTGTACTCTTTTCTTTTAGGATTTTCTATGGATACCTCCTTCCTTATAAATAAGAGGGGAGGACTTCCCAAAGAGCGGCTCTCTCTCTCTCTCCCCTTCTCCCTCTTTCTAGAAAATATGTAAACACACCCCTCCAAAAAATGGAGAGGATTAATGATCCCATACCTTCATCAGATCCAAAAAAGGTTCATAAGGTTCTTGTATTTGTCTACCATTGATCTTTATTAAATGAAAGAAGATCCGTCTCACTGAAGATCGGGTGAATCTTTTCCTTTATTCATATTTTTGTTACTTAATGCATCTTTACTTATGCCATTAAATTTGGTCATAATCGCTGTCAACATTTATATTTGACTATGTTTTTCTATTTCTCCTACTCATCTCGAATCTAGAGTTAATTATCTTTAAATAGGATTTACCCATTCATCTTTATTGATTGATTTGCTTAAAAAGTATTTAACAACTTTTGAGTCAAACAATTTGACGCCGTCTGTGGGGATTTTCTAGTTAAAATTTTAGTTTTCTCTAGATCAAGAATTACATAATTCATTTGGTTAAAAAGTCTTAGGTTACGGTCTTAAAAGGAGACTTGCAAGAGTCTTTCGGTAAAAATCTCTCTTAAAAGAGAATAATGACTCACCATTGACCAATGAAATGATTTTTATTTCTTATCAACTATGTTCCTCTACTGTTTGCTATATTTAATTAAGAATTAGATAAATCCTACAATCTACTATCGTAAGTTGCTCGCTCAAATATGCGGCACTAGTTGTAATGAATTGTATTAAAGGAGCTTCTAGTTAATAATGAGACAAATACAACATCTGTTCACCTTACACTTTGGAGGTGTCCTTACATTGGTAAAAGTCTAAAGAAGAGTATAAACTAGTACGAGACATTACATCAGTAGAGTTGGTAAGAACACACAGGTTCCCAAGCTCAGCGAAATTATTGTGAACACTTCAATAGAACCGTCTATGTTAGTTCTGTTCCAATTGCCGCTTGATATCATGCAACCTTAAAATTCTCTTCGCGTGAATAACGCATATATTGGTGTGCTCAAAGAGCCGGCGATTCACGAAATTAACGGTCGAACGCCGACAGCTCAGGTTCTGCTTTTTATTTAAGTTCTACTGGAAACAGGTTCATTTCTGCTCTTCTCTTTAAACATGTAGGCTCCGGTGTGTTGTGCCCTGGCTCTACTTTTTCTCTTATTTGTTGGGGCCTCTCAATCTACTCAGTTAGATTCTATTGGAATTTTAGTTAGCATGCCAATTGAGGCAAGGAAACTCTCTGCATCATATGAGTTTGAACTTAATATATCTATCAGTAATTGTGTCCTAAGCGGCTGACAACAAAATAAGGTTTTGCATCAATGAATATATTCTTTGATTGTAACTGAAAGCTAGAAGCTCCGATTATTTGCTCACATTTTTGCTATTTTTAACTGGAACACTCTGTTCAGAAGACTTAGATGGTTAAGAGAGTCAAGTTTGGGTATTAACTCTCTCAAGACTGCAGTATTTATTCCCTCGTGCAGAAGGGTGGTCTCTACAAATAATTTTCATTTGCTCAACTTGTGGCGAAATTTTAATGTGATGATAGTCTTTGGTGTAAAGTCAAATGATTCTACTAAATAGATTCTTTACTACTTTACACATGTATTATCACCAACATCCATGTACTTATGGAATAGAAAGAATGTTGAAAGCTACTTTCATGGTTATGTGCCCTAAAACCAATTACCTCATCTTTCTCTAGGCTGTTGAATTATAAGACATTGTATTTGCTAAGTTTTTCCAGGAAGGCTTCTCCAACAGGAGAACCAACTTAAACAAAAATGGCAGGATATCCTATTGGTGCTTCCACCTAAGTGCCTTCACCATCAAAGTATTATAGTTCGACCTCAGTCGAACTGGGACTCACGCTAAGTGCCTTCGCCATCAAAGTATTACAGTTCGACCTCGCACGAACTGGGACTCAGGCTAAGTACCTTCACCATCAAAGTATAACAAGGTTCGACCTCGCTCGAACTGAGTTAAAGGCTAAGTAACTTCGCCATCAAAGTATTACAGTTCGACCTCACTCGAACTGGTACTCAGGCTAAGTGCCTTCGCCATCAAAGTATAACAAATTTCGACCTCGCTCGAACTGAGTTAAAGACTAAGTGCCTTTGCCATCAAAGTATTATAGTTCTACCTCGCTCGAACTGGGACTCAAACTAAGTGCCTTCGCCATCAAAGTATAATAGTTCGACCTTGCTCGAACTGGGATTCAGGCTAAGTGCCTTCTCCATCAAAGTATTATAGTTCGATCTCGCTCGAACTAGGACTACGGCTAAGTGCCTTCGCCGTCAAAGTATTACAGTTTGACCTCGCTCGAACTAGGACTCAGTCTAAGTGCCTTCGCCATCAAAGTATAACAAAGTTCGACCTCGCTCGAACTGGGTTAAAGGCTATGTGCCTTCTCCATCAAAGTATTACAGTTCGACCTGGCTCGAACTCGGACTCACGCTAAGTGCCTTCGCCATCAAAGTATTACAGTTCGACCTCACTCGAACTGGAACTCAAGCTAAGTGCTTTCACCATCAAAGTATAACAAAGTTTGACCTCGCTCGAACTGAGTTAAAGGCTAAGTGCCTTCGCCATCAAAGTATTACAGTTCGACCTTGCTCGAACTGGGACTCAGGCTAAGTGCCTTCCCCATCAAAGTATTACAGTTCGACCTCGCTCAAACTAGGATTCAGGCTAAGTGCCTTCGCCATCAAAGTATTATAGTTCGACCTCGCTCGAACTAGGACTCCGGCTAAGTGACTTTGCCATAAAAGTATTACAGTTCGACCTCGCTCGAACTGGGACTCAGGCTGAGTGCCTTCGCCATCAAAGTATAACAATGTTCGACCTCGCTCGAACTGGGACTCAGGCTAAGTGCCTTCGCCATCAAAGTATAACAATGTTCGACCTCGCTCGAACTGAGTTAAAGGCTAAGTGCCTTCGCCATCAAATTATTACAGTTCGACCTCGCTCGAACTGGGACTCAGGCTAAGTGCCTTCGCCATCAAAGTATAACAAAGTTCGACCTCGCTCAAACTGAGTTAAAGGCTAAGTGCCTTCGCCATCAAAGTATTATAGTTCGACCTCGCTCGAACTGGGACTCAGGCTAAATGCCTTCGCCATCAAAGTATTACAGTTCGACCTCGCTCGAAGTGGGACTCAGGCTAAGTGCCTTCGCTATCAAAGTATTACAGTTCGACCTCGCTCGGCCTGGGACTCAGGCTAAGTGCCTTCGCCATCAAAGTATTACAGTTCGACCTCGCTCGAACTGGGACTCGGGCTAAGTGCCTTCGCCATCAAAGTATAACAAAGTTCGACCTCGCTCGAATTGAGTTAAAGGCTAAGTGCCTTCTCCATCAAAGTATTACAGTTCGACCTCGCTCGAACTGGGAATCAGGTTAAGTGCCTTCGCCATCAAAGTATTACAGTTCGACCTCGCTTGAACTGGGACTCAGGCTAAGTGCCTTTGCCATCAAAGTATAACAAAGTTCGAACTCGCTCGAACTGAGTTAAAGGCTAAGTGCCTTCGCCATCAAAGTATTACAGTTCTACCTTGCTCGAACTGGGACTCAGGCTAAGTGCCTTCGCCATCAAAGTATTACAGTTCGACCTCGCTCGAACTGGGATTCAGGCTAAGTGCCTTCGCCATCAAAGTATTATAGTTCGACCTCGCTCGAACTGGGATTCAGGCTAAGTGCCTTCGCCATCAAAGTATTACAGTTTAACCTCGCTCGAATTGGGACTCAGGCTAAGTGCCTTCGCTATCAAAGTTTGATAAGTTTGACCACGTTCGAACTGGAACTCAGGCTAAGTGACTTCACCATCAAAGTTTGATAAGTTCGTCCTTGTTCGAACTGGGACTCAGGCTAAGTGCCTTCGCCATCAAAGTATAACAAAGTTCGACCTCGCTCGAATTGAGTTACAGGCTAAGTACCTTCTCCATCAAAGTATATAAAAGTTCGACCTCGCTCTAACTGAGTTAAGGGCTATGTGTGATAAGTTTGACCTCGTTCGAACTGGGACTCGGGCTAAGTGCCTTTGTCATCAAAGTTTGATAAGTTTGACCTTGTTCGAACTGGGACTCAGGCCAAGGGCTGTCGCCAAAAAGAAGAAGGGGTCGACCTTACGGCCAAGGTCATCGTCAAAAAGAAGAAGGGTTTGACCTTACGGCCAAGGCCGTCTCCAAAAGAAAGAGGGGGTTGACCTTACGGCCGAGGCCTTCGCCAAAAAAAGAGGAGGTCGACCCCAACGGCCAAGGGACATCGCCAAAAAAAGAAGAATTCGGCCTCGACCAAAATAACATTCGGTCTCGTCTGAATAAACCTTTGGCCTCGACCGCAACAACATTCGGCCTCGTCCGAATCAACATTCGGCATCGTCCAAATCGACCTAACAGCCAATGGTCGTCGCGAAAAAAGATGGGATCGACCCTTATGGCCAAGGGCCATCACCAAAAAGAGGAGGTCGACCCCAACGGCCATCGCCAAAAAGAAGAATTCGGCCTCGATCGAAATAACATTCGGTCTCAACTGAATCAACCTTCAGCCTCGACCGAAACAATATTCGGTCTCATCCGAATCAACTTTCGGCCTCGTCCGAAACAACATTCGTGCCTCGTCCGAATCAACATTCGACCTAATCCGAATTCACATTCGGCCTACTCGTCCATCCAAATCCGAGGACGCGAATGACCTCCTCTGATGCTGACATCCCGGCCTCGACGACCTTCTCTAATTCTACCGCCATCTCGATCAACTCGTCACTCGAGTCATTGGCACTGATCGAACTCTACTAAAGTTCAACCTACGGGGATACCATTGACCTAAAGATCGACACCCTCAGCCGCGATCCACACTAGTCGACCTCCCCATCCGAATTTCTCAAAATTACGATTAATGAAGTCCGCTCACCGAGCTCGACCAAGAGACGACCTCAATAAGCGGAGGGACTAACTGTATGGGTCAAAATTAGATCAGAGAAATTCGGCACGTAGAGACATAAGGTCGTAGTCAGACAGGCCAAGGTCAGACCGTCATCAATAACCAAGGTCGGACCGTCATTAATAGCCGAAGTTGGACAGGCTAAGGTCGGACCGTCATCAAAGAGTTAGTTTGCTTTGGAATACTCAAAAGGAATATTCTACCGAATATTCCCTCTAAATTGTACTCTTTTTTTTTAGGATTTTCTATGGATACCCCCCTATAAATAGGAGCGGAGGACTTCCCAAAGAGGGGGTCTCTCTCTCTCTCTCCCTCTCCCTCTTTCTAGAAAATATGTAAACACACCCCTCCAAAGAATGGAGAGGATCAGTGATCCCATACCTTCATCGGATCTAAAAAAGGTTCATAAGGTTCTTGTATTTGTCTACCATTGATCTTTATTAAATGAAATAAGATCCGTCTCACTGAAGATCAGGTGAATCTTTTTCCTCTATTCATATTTTTGTTACTTAATGCATCTTTACTTATGCCATTAAATCTGGTCATAATCGTTGTCAACATTTATATTTGACTATGTTTTTCTATTTCTCCTACTCATCTCGAATCTAGAGTTAATTATCTTTAACTAGGATTTACCCCTTCATCTTTATTGATTGATTTGCTTAAAAAGTATTTAACAACTTTTGAGTCAAAGATATATATATATATATATATATATATATATATATATATACACACACACACACACACACATTTACGAGATTAAAATGTAGGTAAATAATAATTGCCATGTAACATTCACTATTTGATTTAAACATTAAATATGTCCTAATCTTCCGCGATAGCTCGAATATCACTGAAAATAGGAAAATAGCAAAAGGATAATATAAATGAAATCAATGAAAGTTAATATTTTGACGATATCTGCTATGTATGCTAATGCAAGCTCTATATTTTATAAGCGTGATCTTTCTATCTTTTAAGAGGACATCCCAATTGAATTATAACATGAAATAATTAAACATTTATTCGATTGAGCTTAAATCTTCGAAATAATAAAGATCTTGTTAGAAATTATTGTTTTTACGAGAAATGTGTGAGTTTCAGCAATCTATTATTACACGATTATGATGTATGCAATTCGAGGTGCAATATTTATCCTGTATGTTTTAATTTTAAAAGAGTTTCCTCTTCTCTTCTATGAGTATTCACGTCCTTCCTAATAAGGAAAGGGATGGAAAACGTAACGTGATTAAGATTTCAAATAATTTGCTTACTTGATAATCTACATTCAAGAAAATTACCCAGTCATTATCGGAGCCTAAGATACTAATCTGGTTGGAATTCAATTCGAGATTTAAGTGACTGTCTTAAAATAACAAAAATCAGATTTTTTTGGGGGAGAATCGTGTGCATATCATCAATCCAGTATTACATGATTATGAGCTCCGAGTTGTAATCTAATGACTGTAATTATGTTTTGCATCACTCACGGTCGGTTTTTTCAAACGAACATTTTTTATTTATAAAACTAATATTTTATTTCATCAAAAAAACTGTCATTACATATCCAGATTAATGCTGACCATTAATCTCTTGTTCACTATTTACAAGTATAACACTGTGACTACTCTACTTCAAAACTATAACTATACTAAGGAAAATTGTTTAAACTCTCCAATTCCTTTTGCCATTTGGTCTTTTTCCTCCCTTGTATGTGTATATGTAAAGCAATTTCCTTGCATAGATCATCCATGTTATATCTGCCTTTGTTGAATCTAATCGAGTTCCTTTCGCACCAAATGCAGTACACAACCATTGCGAAAATTGCTGTAGTCATTTCTGCTTTAAAATTTTTCTTACTTGCCAAGCTGCTCATCCAGTTCAGCTCATTCTGCCAGCTTCTATCTGCCTTGCAATGCCAAACCATTTCAATACTTTGTCGCATAGTTTGTTAGTTTTTGGACAGCCAAGGTATAAATGCTCAAAAGTTTTCATGTTATTTGCACAGCACACACATTCTAATGGAACTTGAATTCCAAATTTTTTGAGTCTATCCGCAGTTGCTATCCTCTGATGAATAACCGGCCATAGATGAAATTTGAATCTAGGATGAATATGTGTATGAAGATGAAGGCTTTTCCAAGTAACTTTTGGAAATTGTGGTTGCATCTGATCATAAGCTTTATGTATTTGGAACTTGCCTTACTTCACTAAGCTTTCCAGTGTAGATATAAGGTTGTTCTGGCCCGGCCTCATATGCTTCACATCTTCTCTTGCCTCAATGATCTTCTCTTGCTTCACTCTTGATAAGTTTTACATTAAAGAGGAAGGACTTTGATCACGCCCAACTATGCCTTATAAAAAAGGATAATGCGGATATTGCAAATATAACCTGAGTATTATGCCTAGAGTCGAATCCACAGAGAATTAACCTATCAATCACTATCTTTAGACCTACTAAACTCTTTAGAATCAATTTCCCAAACGTTGAGAATCACAATTTAGGGTGTTTTTAATAACTAAGATTAACAGTAAGTAAATAGCTGTAAACTAAGATGCTAAGTTGTAAATAATAATGAGAAAGCGCTAAGGTAATGATTTCCCCTATTGATGGAGATCCTTCTGTTTATGTTTCATACAAATTCACCAACGCATTCCTATCAATCATTACCGCTCTTCTTACCGTAAATCTCTCCCGAGTAATCACAATAATGTACTAAATGCACTCTCTCGAGATACACTAGCTAACTTTGGTTATCATAGTTTACTTAAGATTGCACCCAAGGCTTTGTTATTCCTAATTCCACCTTTAAACCCGCAGTTATAGATCCCTCTTATACTTTGAGAATGGTGTTGTTCAACATTCACCTAAATATGCACTCTCTCCCGAGTTATGGACACTAAATAGGCACAACTAATTGAGGATCCTCTCAATTAACTATAACAAATACGTAGTTGAACAAATAGAAATTAAAACTAGCAAACTGTATTCACATAAATAAGAAGTTCATCCCTCAATAGGTTCCATCAAAACCCTAGACAAAAGATTTAGCTACTCATAACTATGGGTAAATAAACTTGAATAGTGTTCATCATGAAAATTGCAAGAAAAATTAAAGAAGAAGAAGATATGATGTTTTGGGTGATCTCTCACAATTTTTTTTCTTGCCAAAATACTCTCCAATATAATACATGCCTCCTTTGGGCAAAGTCTAGTGTTTAAAATAGGGTTTTGGGCTAAAAATCCCGTGTTTTGCACTTAAGTCCCTGAACTTTTCCGCCTCTGCCGCGGTTACGGTAGAATCGCGGGCAAACATGCTCTATGAATCTCAACTTGTCCGCGAAAGTCCTCTACCGCATTTCTGCCGCGGTTATAGTGGAACCGCGGCAGTCCTTCTTCAGGCCTGGCTTGAGCTACTTCGCGTGGTTTACTTGGCGGAATTTTACGATTAGCCTCTTTTTTCTCCATATTTGATCCCAAAAGTACTCCATAGCCTTCTCTTGTCATATATCACATTCAAGGCATGAAAAGCGCTAATCAGAGCATTTTGTTATCACTTTTATCATCAAAACTATATAAGAAAGTGGTTCTTTAGGGCCTAATTATAGTTAAATTCACCTATTATCAACACCCCACACTTAAACCTTTGCTCGTCTTCGAGCAAGTTAGACCATACTTCTAGGCCTACCCGTTAGATACATTTCCCCAATTTATGCTACACCTGCCATTATGAAAGAATAACCTAAGCAGTGCAACAGTCACACTCAGATGCAGACTCTAACGCCATGACACACGTTTGCTTACTCTAGTTACTTTAACAGAGGTGAAAACTCACTTTTTCTTTCCGAGTCACATGCCCTCACATCACAATTCTGAGAGAAGTTCCACACACATAAAATTAAGCAACAAGGAACTATAGATAGACAAAATTCACTCACTCTCAACAAAGAACATTCACATGCCACACAGATACACCATAAGCTTGCCCCTAGTGTAATACTCTACTAATCGAGCTGTTCAGTAAAAGATCAAGAGGTCTTTATTTGGTTGTAATGTAAGCTAAGGGATTGGTAGGATATATTTAGATATAGTGACTAACCTCCCTAAGCACTTTTAATACAAATTTTCTTTTATTTCAATCTCCATGTTCAGCCCAATCATTCTTTCACATTTTATTTCATAGGTGCCCCCCCCACTTTTCTTTAGGTGCAACTGGCCTTTTTCTTTTTTTTAACAGTCCATTGCACCATTCAAGTATTTCTTTCCTGATTCCCCTTTTTTCACTCCCCTACTACCCACACTTTGACTTTTGTATGTTCTTTAATAATTCAAGTGCTTCTAGGAGGTACCAGTTCAAACAGTCAAACTACTCAAACACAGGGATGCAGGTTATTATAGGGTTATCAAAGAACAGGCTTCAAGCTCAAAGGGGTTAACTATGACAATATGTACAGGTGGATTCACAATTATACAGGCTACACAAAGAAATGTCTCAATCATCTCTAAAACCAAACAACTTCTATTTCGCTTTGCAAAGATACAGGGCAAGTTCTAGGTATCGCATGCAAGCACAGAATGCAAGTAATAGCTCACACGCACTTGGCATGTAACTCGTTCCGAATTAGTTTATCAACACACTCATACGAGCGTTCAAGCAAGACAAGATGTGCAAAATTAAGGCATCAAAGTATGAGTCTACAAACGAGCCTAGACGTCGCACCCTCAAGTTCGTTTTAGTTATTTGCAGGTGTGAACATTAAGGATTGCATTCTAGCCTTCACCCATCTTGGTCCAAGAGAGTCTTAAGGTCCTAAAACTACAAAAGAAAAATCTACCTAATCCGGTTCAAGAAAAGCCCTTGGAAAAGAACCGTGGTCAAAAGAAAAACCAAGGGAGAATTACTACACTACTTAAAAAAATAAAATAAAATAAAGAAAAATCTACCTGGTCTACTTCCCTCAAGAGTACTATCCAAGTGGTCCGTTCTCAGGAAGATTTCCTCTACAATTTTTTTTATTTTTTTATTTTTATTTTTATATCTGACTTTTACCCTCAAGAGACCCGTCGACAAGTGTCCGTTGTTGGGCCAATTCAGTTACTTCTAATTTGAGTACAGTCAATTATACACAACAACATCAATCTAATATTACAACATACTCAATCAATATACTACCAGAGCAAGTCTCCAAACCTACACTTAAAATTATGGCATGTCCCCATGTAATATAAAAAATAAAGAGCAAAAGGGTAAGAAGACTTCCCTGAGCATCAATCGGAGTCTGAGATGGTGTTGGGGTCAACATGACAAGTTCTCCCCAAAGCACGGAACCACGCCATCATCAGGCTCTCAAACCTGGCATGCCATTGAGACATGGAATCCATACGCGTGTGTAGGCCATCCACCGAGGTACGAAGATCTGCGATCTCTTCCTTCATAGGATGCAACATAGGCCGAGTGGACTGGGATCTAGAGAAGCCTGCCCCAGTATGGTGTTGCCGAGAGGGTTCGGCGCTGTCATAAGATCTCCTGGATGGTGTTGGGGCTTCATCCTCATCATCGATCTGAATGGTGGCAGGTGCAGCTCGGCCCACTCTGATGCCTGACGCTTTAAATGATGCTTTAGCGGGCAAGTCTCCATCAGCAGGATTGGTGGGAACATTTTTCAGTAAGTACAACCTCGTCACCAATGAAGGGAAGTAGAATCCCTTTGACAGCAGCGGAGACTGCAGGATCATTTCATCACCAATTATTCTTGCCGTATCAAAATCTTTCTTAGTGATGAAGCACCACGTCAATAGAGCTCTTTGGAAGTTCACGTCAGTCGTGTTACCTGTGGGCAAGAAACGGCTGTAAATGACGGTGAACCAACACTTAGCCAAATGTGTAAATGACTTGGAGTGGAGAGTAATGTTGTCATGTAGCCAGATTGGTTGACCTCTCGCGCAGAGTACCTCAGTCATCGTCTCCCAAGTGACTCCTTGTGCGTTTTGGTAATAGTCAATGGCATCAGTGAACTGGGGCAGCCTCAAAACCCGGCGAATCATTGCAATTGAGGCATTTACCATCTTGCCCCGCACATTCACCTCCCGCAACATATGTTCTGGGCAGTTCGCATAGAAATCCCTTACTATCACAGGGTTCACCGTCTCAGGGTCATCAAATAAGAACTCCATCTCCCTCACCGGATTTCCTCATACATCTTTGGTTTTTCCGCATGGAGGGCTGCCCTATCAACAAAAATCTCAGGGATAAGTTCTTGGTGGCCTTGGCATGAAAGTCGTCCTCTGCCCTCTGTGATTCGAACTTGGAGGCATCATATGTAGGCTCTTGGGAAGTGCCTGCCGCGTTCTTTTGCCTTCTACGAGCCATATCACCTGCAAACAATTCAGGAGAACCATCAGATGCATCCTAACTATTGCCACTCGGATGGATACTCAGACTTCGCCACGCGATGGCACCAAACAGGATCCCCCATTTATTTCTTTCTTACAACTATGCCAAGCCCCCAACTAGTAAGGTGCTCAAGGTTAACAACCCCCACAATTACCCCACAACTTTATTACACTTTTCGGCATACAACACCCCACACATGCTCCCTCATGTTGTTCACACCAAACACTACATCACCACAACCTAAGGGGGGCACAATGTGCTCCAAAATATCACAACAAACCCTCAATTTTCGGCCAAATAGGCCCCTCCACCAAACTACACAGCAAAAATTATTTCTAGGCCTCCAACCCATCTAAACATCCCCCACAGTTGAAGCACAATGAAGACCCACACATTTAAGCCTCACGCAAGTCCACAAGAAGCAAATACAATAATAAAAATAGAAAAAAGAAGAAAAAATTTAAAGAAAATTAACAATATTCCTACCTAGTATTTAATTAATCTAATTTAGGCTACATTACACTAATTAGAGGAAGGAATAGAAATAGAAAAAGAGAAAACTTACTTGATGAAGGTTGGAAGGGGTGAGTAGTGGAGATTGGGAGTTAGGGAAGATGATAATGGAGGTTTTTGGGGGG
>MU666246.1:0-12209 GCA_026770625.1 Nicotiana glauca | reverse complement strand
TAAAACTGGCAAACTGTATTCACATAAACAAAAAGTTCATCCCTCAATAGGTTCCATCAAAACCCTAGACAAAAGATTTAGCTACTCATAACTATGGGTAAATAAACTTGAATAATGTTCATCATGAAAATTGCAAGAAAAATTAAAGAAGAAGAAGATATGATGTTTTGGGTGATCTCTCACAATTGTTTTTCTTGCCAAAATACTCTCCAATACAATACATGCCTCCTTTGGGCGAAGTCTAGTGTTTAAAATAGGGTTTTGGGCTAAAAATCCCGTGTTTTGCACTTAAGTCCCTAAAATTTTCCACCTCTGCTGCGGTTACGGTAGAACCGCGGTCAAACATGCTCTCTGAATCTCAACTTGTCCGCGACAGTCCTCTACCGCGTTTCTGCCGCAGTTACGGTGGAACCGCGGTAGTCTTTCTTCAGGCCTAGCTTGAGCTGCTTCGCGTGGTTCACTTGGCGGAATTTTACGATTAGCCTCTTTTTTCTCCATATTTGATCCCAAAAGTACTCCATAGCCTTCTCTTGTCATATATTACTTTCAAGGCATGAAAAACGCTAATCAGAGCATTTTGTTATCACTTTTATCATCAAAACTATACAAAAAGGTAGTTCTTTAGGGCCTAATTATAGTTAAATTCACCTATTATCAGACTTGATAATGAACCAAACTGAAAGATATTAATTTGACTCAGATTCCATTCATGATTTAACTGTTCAACTTTCCGATGTAACCTACAATACTATCCGCCTAAATCATAGACGTGAAAAATAACTTTTTCAGAAAAAGAAACTCTTTATTTGATTTGATTCCTATCCTATTTGATCATTTTGCCCAGTTACTCAAGTTTCATTAGTTATATTTTTAGAAAATTATAGACAAATAAAAATTGTGAAGAAACCAAAGTACGTATACAATTTTTGAAAAAACACAAACAATATCAAATCCTACTTTACAAAAGCAAAACAAATTTAGAAAAAGGACAAATATTATTGTATAAGGTAAAATATATTATTATTAAATGCTTGCATGATAAATCAACATGTGGAGCAGAATATAGAAGACAATTAGGTTCGAAAGCAACGATCTCATTTGTTACCGAAGAGAAGGGTATTCATAAAGTCGAAGTAAATTCTTGCCATCCGGCAGTATTTAATGGAGAATATTCTATAGCTTTAAGTATATGGTCCGTTACAGAGAATATGACATTCACTGCCTACCATTACACATTCTTCAATGGCTCTCATAATTGTCATTAAAGAGGAACTTGATCCTAGGACCGTATTCTCTAGGTGCAACTATAATTAGTGAGTTCTAGAACCATTGTCGGCACAATGAATTTTCTGAGAAGCACATACTGTTCTTTGTTCAAAGCTTAATAATATTTTACCTTCTTGCTTAATGATATTATTACTACTGCCTCTGGAAGCTCTACTTCTGGAATCAAGATTTCTATTATCTTATCTCGAGTTTAATGCTAAGTCTTACATTATTGTCTAATTTAGGTATCATTCTAGGATCAAATTGATTCACTTGTCTATAGACCACGTATAAATTCAACAGTACCTTTTTACGGGTAAATAGTTTAGCGCCCACCGTGGGGCTTAGACAATTGTGTAATTGAGTTGGTCCTTGCATCTGTTACTAATCTGTTTGATTCTTTGTTCTTAGAAAATATCATAGAAAATGGCAAATAACGATGTCAACATCGCACAAAACATTGAAGCCCAAGAAAATTAGCCTTAGCATGAAGGTTCCGTCAGTGATACCTGCAACGAGGGGGATGAAGCCATGCCGGTCCATGCCGGACAGTATCCACGTCATGTTCGAGAGGCAACTCCCGATGATGCTGAAGACGAGCACGTTATTGAAACACTAGGGATCCTGAGGGAGCAGCAAAATGCCATTATGGATTGGGCCGTACGTCCTCGGCATAATTCATGCGTATGATACTGGAAGCCCCTTTATATTTGATATTGTTTCATTGGCTTGAGAGCTTACATGGTCAAATGAAGAAAATGATTTGGTTCTTACTAATGGTGAAAGAATTTGTTTATTTATTTCTTGCTCTGAGTTCAATTGTCACTTATATATATCTTTTTTAATCAGAATTTCATCTTATTATATTGTTGGCCCATAGTAAGTGTTGAAGTCAACCCCTCGTTACTACTTCTTCGAGGTTAGACTGGATACTTAGTGGGTACGTATTGTTTATATACTTACACTACACTTCTGCACTTAATGTGCCGGATCTGAGGCAGATGCATCTGGATATCAGTCAGGTGCGCACACTTGATTACCACTTCGAGGCTTCACGGTGAGATGCCTTCTGACCCCGTTCTGTAGCAGCCAGAGTCTTTCTTTTGATTGTATTTTTCTGTCTATTTCACTTCGGACAGTAGATTAGTATTCTTTTATATATTCTACTAGATGCTCTTACACTTGTGACGCCAGGTCTTGGCATACACTAGTAGACTTGTGGTTTTGGTTTTATTCTATGATTATGATTTCACACAGTTGCTTTCGTGTTATTTATTCTAGATCTATTATTTCTTAAATCTTTTTAATTTAGGGAATGTTTAATTACTTGGAAAAATTTATTAAAGAAAAAGAGGAAATCACGTGGCTAGTTCACAGTTGGCTTGTCTTGTGGCGGCATTAGGCGCCATCACGACCTATCATAAAATTAGGTCGTGACATAACTACTGATCTACTTAGCGGTCTCGAGGCAGCAGTAAATACTGTTTTAGTTCATGAGGACAAAGGTACACAATCTTCTATTTTTTATGTTAGTAAAATTTTAACGGGAGTAGAAACTCGCCACCCACATCTCGAGAAATTGGCCTTAGCTCTCATAGTCGCCGCTCGAAAGCTTAGGCCTTATTTCCAATGTCATCCGATAGACGAGGTGCTCACTTTTCCCTCATGGAATATTCTTCATACCTGAACTTTCAGGTAGGCTGGCTAAGTGGGCAGTCGAAATAACTAAACTTGACATAGAATATAAACCTAGGAATGCGATTAAGTCACACATTTTGGCCTACTTTCTGGCCAATTTTAGTTCGGTACTATTACCTTTAGCTACCACACAAGTAGTGATAGTGTCAGAATTGACATAAAGAGTTTGGATCTTGTTCATGGACGAAACTTCCAATGTGAAAGGGTCTGGGCTTGACATAGTGCTAACCACGTCCTCATGAGAAACCCTTAGATAGGCCATAAGAACCATTCCTATGACTAATAATAAAGTAGAGTATGAAGCTTTGATTGCGTGACTCGAGTTGGCCGGGGACTAGATTCCAAGGTCATAGAAATCAAATGCGACTCTCAGTTGGTAGTAAAGCAGGTCCACGGGATCTTCAAACACAAAGAGGAACGCATGTAACAGTTTGTAGGGAAAGTCCAGCCCTTGCTCACATGGTTCAAGGAATGGATTACCCATATCCCTAGAGAAAAAAATGCGGAGGCAGACGCACTGGACAATTTGGGATCGTCCATGAAAATAAAGGGATCAGACTTCGATACAGCCCTGCAGCTTATGCATTCAGCATTATATGGAGACAACTATTACGAAGTAAACACATCTTATTTGGTCTGGGACTGGTGAATTGAGATCATTGACTATGCGTGAAGATCCCAAGGCATCTCGGTAACTGCGCACTAAGGAGGCTCGGTGCAACTTCAAAGGTGGTAAACTATATAGAAGATCATTCCAAGGCCCGTTGGCCCGATGTTTGGGAGCTTCCGAAGATAACTATGTCTTGAGAGAAGTCCACAAAATGATCTGCGAGAATCAATCTAGCACATATTCCTTAGTGTTAAAGCTAATCTAAGCAAGATACTCCTGGCCCCAGATGGAACAAGACGCTAAAGCTTATGTACAGAAATGTGATAAACGTCAATGCTATTCAGTGTTGGTACATCAACCGGTAGATCTACCACACTCAGTTTTGTCGCCATGGCCGTTCATAAAGTAGGGGATGGACATAGTCGGTCCGTTTCCACCAACTCCCGGTAAGGTAAGATTTCTTTTGATTTTAATTGACTATTTTTCTAAGTTGGCTAAAGTAGGTCTTTATCAGAAGATTGAAAATGCGAAGTTGTAGATTTCTTGAGGGAGAATATAATTTGCAGATTCAGGATACCAAAAGAGATAGCCTGCAACAACGGGCCACAATTTATAGGCCCAAAGGTCACAAAATTTCTTGAAGACTTAAAGATGAAAAAGATCACATCGGCACCCTATCACCCAAGCACAAACGGTCAAGAAGAATCAATAAACAAGGTGATTATATAAAATCTTAAAAAGATATTAAAAGCATCCAGATGCAAATGGTCAGAAGAGCTATCAGGAGTACTATGGGCGTATCGAACAGCGGCCAAATGAAGCACGAGGGGAGACTCCTTTCTCTCTTGTGTATGAAGAAGAAGCCTGATCACGGTGGAAGTAGGAGAACCTACCATGAGATATTTTCAGGCAGGTGAAGAAATAAGTAGTGAAGCAATGTTGGTCAAATTGGAACTGCTCGACTAACACAAGGACTTGGCGCATATAAGGATGGCACCCGAAAAGCAGAGAATAGAAAGATATTACAATCGAAGAGCCAACCTCCATTATTTCAATGTAGGAGAGTTGGTTTAAAGGAAAGTAACTCAGAACACCCAGGTGCTCAACGCAATAAAGCTAGGTCTAACATAGGAAGGCCCCTACCGAGTTTCAGCTGTTAACGGGAAAGGGCCATACGAATCAGAAAATAAAGACGGAGTAAAGTTTCCGAACAACTCGAATGTGAGACACCTCAAAGATACTTTTGCTGATGAGCCTCTCATATACTGAAAATATGTGATGCGCTCTTTTTCCCTTCATTCAGTTTTTGTCCTAATTGTATTTTTCTGGCAAGGTTTTTAACAAGGCAGCAACGGAAAGCATACTACGAAGGAATCTTCATTAGCAGGAATAAACCTTTAAATGACAAGGCATGCAAGCACCATGCCACTGTAGAGCGGTTAGATAGTCTTTTGCTCGATAGCAAAATTTGTACCAGGAAGCAAAGTTTGCTTTGAGCCAAGGGTTACCCGACCGTTCATGAGTGCAAGCCATAGGGGGATTGTTAGATAACCTTTGGCTCGATATCAAAAATCCCTAAGGGAAAGTGAAGCTTGCTATCAAACTAAAGATTATCTACCCATTCACTAGTAGAACCTTCAAAAGGAGAAATACTTCCGTGTTCCAATTCCCATTCTTAACATCGAACACTGGGGAGGAATGATGTAAGAATACGTCAACACAACTACCACACCGATCGGGATTACATAAACCTAGAATATAGTTGTGTCATCGGGACCAGGGACTGCACAGTCAGCCCCATAAAAATAAGTTGTACAAATTAGCCACAGGTAATGGTAATTTCTTCGTTAGCCACAAGTAATGGCAATTTCTTTGTTAGCCACAAGTAATGGCAACTACTTTTCAGCAATGAATGCTTATGTACTTTTGAAAATGGAAGAAATAAAGTAAAGTCCTTCTATGTTTATCTTGTTTATTTTTCGAACGATGAATTAATTTTTTCATTTTAAAGTTAAACAAGTACTTCAAATGCTAGTATCGTAATGGATAGGAGACGTCCTCTTCAAGAGCACCTTAAACATAAGAGGGCCCTATATTATTAAACCCTCTTGATAAAGGGATGATTTCGGAAGAGTTTACGCTCAGAAGCCAAGTGCTTTCGAGGTAAAATACACCCAAAGCCTCGCATAACTCGTCAAAAAAAGTAAAACTTCTCGATACTTAAACAAAAAGTACGCAAAGAGGAAAACTTGCGCATTACTTAAATGAAAAGTACGTGAAGAGAAAAACTTGCTCAATACTAAAACACTTTTATACATAATAAGTATGCCATGTAGTACAAGTACAAGAAAAAAGAAAAACAGAAAAGCAAAGTGAAAAGAAAGAAAAAACTAAACTACTGAACCCTAGGAATCTTGAGGAAGAGAAACATCTGCACCCCCAAGAGAAAAAGGCGGATATGTTACTGGCCTAAGATCTTGGCCTTCACAATTTTGACCTTTAAAATCATCCCTTTCAAGTTTTTCTTCAGTTCCTGAGAACTCAGAACCGGAAGTAGAGGAATCAGTTGTATCAGGTTGGACCGGAAGGCCTTTTCGTGCAGTTGACTGCGGCTGAAGGGCCTTGGCAAATTCGGCATCAAAGTCAAAGATGCTCTAATTTGGCCTCTTCCAAGGTTTTTATCCTCATTCTATACATAAAATATGTCTTTTTAACAATGAGGGAAGCTTCTCGACGCTAAAGTTCTTCTTTAAGACGGTCAACCTCGGTCGAAAAGTTATCCCGCTTAGATCTAGCGGTCCGATGGTTTACATCAAGGTAAAAATAGTGGAGTTAAAAACTTTATTATGCTCCATGACTCTCTTATGCTTCTCTTCAAACCGGTCACACTTCTCCTTGGCAGCAGTAACTTCTTCAGCTTTGGAGTTTAAGGCTGCCTCCAAATTATTCAATCTTTCTACAGAGGCATCCTTACAATTGGTTGTTGCAAGAATGGCATTATGGACTCCAACCCATTTGGCCCTAGACTCTAAGAATCAAATCCTTAACAGGGTAGCTTCTTAGCCAAATGTCACTATCACTTGCTCGCTTTGGTGCAACCGAGTCTCCAACTCAACAGCCTCAGCAGCTCATGCTTCCAATTTCGGAAGACGAGCAGTAGTTTGGTCTCGCTCGGCCAACAGTTGATCCTGCTCAAACCTTTAAATGACCTAGGAAGCAAGGAAGTTAGCATGCAAAGCCAAAATACAAACTCAAAACCCTGCTATAATAAATATAGAAGAAACAACAGAGGAAATAATGATTATGCGGCCGCTGCATTGTGCATCACATTGTTCAACAAATACTCTTCTAGGAGAGATTGTATTTTATTCCTATCTTTTTCTGAAGCAATAGGCTTCAGATAATTAGAAAGTTCTACCGACAGGGACAATATATGGCATTCAGTAGAAATTGAAATGCAGACATTCCTCCTCCTATGAGGATCTTCGGTGGGGGCAGAATAATTGTGTTGCAAATTCCCATGAACTAGGGACCAGGGAAGAAGAATATCCTCCTCTCAAATGACTGCAAATGGTGGAGATTATGTAGTAGTTGTTGGTGGAGAAGGCAAGGTTCGTAAAGAAGGAGATGAAGTTGATGGCGTTATAGGTTGAGAAGAAGTTACGGTAGGTGTAGTGCTAGTTGTTGGTTACTTATCAACCAAAGACGAAAGAACCCGATACCCAGCTTCATAGTGCCATGCAAAATGACTGGGACTCATAAGCGAGAGTTAGCATCTTCCACCATATCATATTCCTTCCAGAGCATCGGGGTGTCGTCTTTGATTGGTGTAGTGGCTCAATAGAATGAGCATTCTATCGAGCTGATGAAGGTCATCATCTTTTATGTAGAGAAGACCCATCATCACTGGCTCCTCCATCATTATCGATAACCATGCAATCTACGACCGGTTCGGGTACAACGCTCATCACCACAACACCCGAGGATGGCTCAGGCGCGACAGTCTTTGCCTTTTTATTTTTTCCTTCGGCCGTGAAGGAATGTCACCTTTTTCGTTGCTTGTTCTCCGACCGGGGAATCTAAGAAGAAGCACTTGCACCAGAAGCAGGTCCGGAGATACCTGTTCAGGTGAAAACCTCCTGCAACATCCTCATCGTGTCAGCAGGATCAGGCAAAATGTCCTTCTTGGGGACGGTAATAGAGACCTACGGTAGACCTAAATTCAACATGGAAAAAGGTTAAACAACTTTCCTACACTAGAAATAAAAACAAGATAATTTCAACCTACCATGATTTTTGGCCTTCCAACTGTATATAAGGGCTAGTTCTTTGCATGTGCAGGTCTTAGGCATAGTGACATCCAAAATCTTTTGGACCCGTTGGTCTAAGACTTTTACCCTTAATGGTGTCCACTGAGTTGCTGGAATGATAAAAGAAGAAGGATCAGTAATGGCATGGCATAATCTTTAATTAGAGTAAAAGACAAACGGTGAGCTTACGAGTGCGATTCCATAATCCAGGAAATGATGAAGTCGTGGCCGAGATGATATCCCTAGTAGCAACTACAACAAACTGCTCCATCCACATGTGGTCGTTATCATCATCCATGTTGGTGAGAAAAGCATGGTAACTACGTTTGCTGAAGTTTATCATTCCCCCACGAAACATCTTGGGAGAAAAAAGATTCATCAGCCGAGCCAGGGAGAGTTATTCCCCCGGTCTCCTGGCATAGTAATTGAAGACAAACAAAAGTACGCCATACGAAAGGGCTCACCTGTGCCAAGCAGACTTGATAACAAAGGTAAAACTCCAAGATAATGGAGTCAAGCCCACCGCTCAATGAGAATGAGCCCAAAGTAAAGGGATACGCATAAACATATGTAAAACCCTTCTTAAAGAAGGTTGCCCGCTCTAACAAATCAGGAGAAATGATGTTTAAATCTTGAGAGCCACAATCTTCCTTCATGCCAGGGATGCTGGAAGGACGGATGGAAGAAGGATACATGCCAATAGCCCATGTTCGAGGGTTAGCAGAAGGGTACTTCTCTTTGAAGTCCTTGGTTTAATAAGCCTTCTGGGAATAATGGTGCTCACCGTGGGAGGAATAACATCATCAACACTTCCTTTGTTCTTTGAAGAACTGGCATTTTTGGAAGAAGAAGCCATACTTAGTAGAAGGGATAAAAAATTTTTTATAGAGAAGATTAGAGAGAGTTGGAAACAAGTATGAGTTTAGTAAAGAGAGTTTGGAAAGTTATAAAGTGTTAATAGAGAAGGTTGATGCGTATAAGTAATAGAATAGGCAACTAAAATCATGGCCATAATTACCTCACTAAAATCGTGATTTCGGTGAAAGATTTGGATTTTACTGTTATACCTGAAAAACATGCCTATTTTCCGTAACTGTGAACGAGCTGAGGATCATATATTTGAGTTATTTCTAGTACTAATTGTGAACACCTAATTTTTTACCACACTCAAATTCTATACTATATTAGTATAAATATCTCATTAAGGTCTAATCTTAATAAAAGAAAACTACAAAAATAATAACACTCTTAGAATATGAATTATATATATATATATATATATGGTTTCTTTTAATTAGAATTATAATAAATAAGTTAGCTTTAGTATTTTTTTAGTATAATTTAAACTACAATGTAAATATTTAATTTTCTTATGTATATAATATTTAAATATAATGTAGCTAACTAATATTTTTTAACTATGCATTTTACTTTCTAATTTCTTCATTAATAAAGAATAAGTAAAAGTTATTAAACAAAAAAATAAAATAAATAAGAAAATTAACTCAGCAAATTAACGAAAAGCAATAAAAAAAATAATAATAATAAATAAATAAAATAAAAATAAATAATATAACAAAAAAAAGGGGGATAAATCTTGAAAGATTCAAAAAAAGATTATCCTAACTACTTATCATGATCTTCTCAACCTCATTCTCCCACTCCAACTCCAACTCTAATTCCCACTCCAACTCCAACTCTAACTCCCACTCCAACTCCAACTCTAATTCCATTCTCCCACTCCAACTCCAACTCTAACTCCCTCCACACATCTATATATATGAACACTCCTAAAAGATACAGGGAATATACAGAATATACACGGAATATACAGGATATACACGGAATATATAGGGATATACACAGTATATACAGAATATACCAAAAAACATTAGTTCTAAGAGATCGAAAAGGAGGGAGAAGTTTATTTGGAAAAAGAAAAGTTCAGTCCAGTTTCAAGATTCGGTTCGTGGTTACAATTCTTGCTCATATATCATAGTTGCTGGAATTTATATTTCAATATTGAAAAGTTTTTAAAGGTTCTTTTCTTATCTTTTATCTATTTTTATTATTTATTCTTGAAATATAGAAGTGTTCTTATTGAATTCTTGTTTCAATTTCCTTTGTTTGTTTATATGATGCATTATATTTTATGAGTTTTAGTCATGGTTCGATTTTTGCATTCTTAATATTGTTTAGTATGAATAAAAGTTTGAAAGAAAATCATAAAAAAAGGGAGGTCTTTTATGGTGTTCATAGCTAATTACTAGATTCTTGGATGAGTTTATTTTAATCTTTAATTTATAAATTTCCATGACAAAAAAAAAACGCTTTGATCTAATGTACATCGTTTGTTGTTTGCGGCTTTAGTAAAATAATAACTAAGATATTTTTCTTTTGCTGTCTCTTTTCGTTTTAATTAGGATAGGTACTTAAAGATTTTTTTTACTTTGTTATATTTCTGTTTATTTTTTAAGTTTCATTTATATTTTGGTGTTAAGTAACGTAATTGGAAAAAATTATTGGAGCATGTTTTAGTTTGTTACTTGAGTTGCTGAAATTTTGGTTCTTTAATAGTTAAATCAGATTTGTGTTCATATAGATATCTATATCAAATTACGACAAGTATTCACATAGAAAAATATGATAACTAAATAAAATTATTATTTTATATTAAGTTTCGATAATGAATATGGCTGGAATTTACATTTTTTTTGTATAAATGTGTCCGGACCCCATTAATGGAATTTTACTGGGTGTTTATTGTTTGTATAAATGTTGCTAGATAATAATAAATCTAATGTTAGATAGGTTTGTTTAAATTGTAATACCTCCGTAGAAAGTTTTGCCGATTTGATTCTATCTTCTAGGCCAATGGTCATCTCTTAGTTATATTTTACATTAAAACCTTAAATTCACCATGTTATAGTTGGTCAATATTTATCCAAATCGCTACTAATTTATTTCGTTTTTGAGATGCTGTAAATATTTGATCATTTTACCATTCTTCCGTGTGTGAGCATTTTTTTTTATATATTTGTTCCTTTGAATGATCATTTTTCTAAATGTTGTTTGTTTCGCTGCTTGGACTGTCCATTAAATATTTGAGTATGTTTCCTTTTTTAATTAATGGTTTGTATAGATTTGTTAGTTATCTTCCCATTTTGTTGAATGTTTTGACGAGAACATGAATTTTTTTTCTTTAATCTGTAAAAGAATTGAGCTTCTGCTATCATTAGCTTTTCTTTAAATGTTTAGTTGTCCTTTTTTAAAAAAAAAATAAATAAAGAAGTTATTTCCATAAATATTTAAAGCGTGAATATTTCTTGGCATTGTTAGTTTAATCAATTTCACAAAATGAGAAGCCTATATTAGAATGACTTCGGTTGCAAACATAGTAGTGCTTAAAAATAAAATGCGTCACATGAACACTGCTTCCATATAGTTACCTCAAAACCAAATCGATAGTATGCTTTTAGGTACAATCTTAACAAATCAATTATCGTGATTGTGTATACGTTCGCGTAACATAATTACAATTTTAATTCTTAAAATTCAAGGTATGCGTTCGCGCAACCTCAACCAAAATTTTTCTTAAATAAAATAAATAAAGCGTTATTAATTGTGGACACGTTCGCGTGACATGATTTTGACGCGCCAAAAGGAAGGAGTATACGTACGCGTAACTCAATTCCTTAATTACGAATAATTCAAGTGACTTAAAAGCGGTAAAAAGATAAATGCACATAGGTCCTAAAAATGAGTAGTTAAATAATTTAAGCCAAGTAATAATCACTAAGCGACCGTGCTAGAACCACAGAATCCGGGGGTGCCTAACACCTTCCCTCGGGTTAACAGAATTCCTTATCTAGAATTTCTGGTTCGCAGACTCTTTAAAAAATAAACTTCCTCGATCTGGGATTTAAAATAAACCGGTGACTTGGGACACTTTAATTTAATCCAAGTGGCGACTCTGAATAAATAATAATCTCATTTCGAATAATGTCACTTTAATTGGAAAAACTCCCTTATATACTTCCCTCACGGGGTGTGTGGGGAAAAAAGAGGTGTGACAGCTATGGCGACTCTGCTGGGGATAAGAACCCAGAACTTCCGGTTCAGGGTTCAAGAATTTGAGCTTGTTAATGTGATTTTATTTGGCTTTATTGTTGACATTACTGTATTTTGTGGACTTAATGTGCTAATTATTATTTACCGCTTTGATATTACTTGAACTGTATTTAAATGTCTTTTTGCGTCACCCGTCTGAGTTTTCTGAGTATCGCGCTCTTTCTATAGAAATTATACCAAATAGAGCGAGGCTG
>MU666245.1:62641-77260 GCA_026770625.1 Nicotiana glauca | reverse complement strand
AGGGCACATCATTAAGCTCCAATCAGACCATTATCAAAGTAGAATGCAGCAGCTCAGTGCACTTCATTTGGAGCTTCTTACGCCTATCTTCCACTTGCCAAAGCAAAGTGGAAGATGGTTGTAACACCTAAAACAAAGCTCGCTCACATGCAACTTGTCTTCAGGAGGGTACTACAGTTTGATCCTTCAGCAGTACACATCCAGGAAGCACAAGGCAGAATCAAACAGGACATCAAAGATGCCGGCCAATTGTTTACATTCCCGCAGTAAGTTTTTTTGAGTTTCTGGACAGTTCGGGTGCTTTCTTTCAGTGGTATTAGCTTCCTTGAAGCTCATTCTGATAGGAGTATCTAAATTGGTCAAAAGATCTTAATTACTATAGGGACAAAGCAGCATCTTTGTTTTATGTTATCATTACAGAATACTTTCATCCTTTACATAGACTTAGAGCTTGTTCTAGGTTTGCTTCAAATGTAATTTGTATATTCTATTGACTATCATTGTTTGATAGACAATAGGATCAACATCATAGTTTCATCTCATCATAGGGGTCAAATATCATTTGGTTACCATATTTGGTTAACCAAATTATATTTTTATCTTATGTGTGGAGGTAAGGTTTATGTCCCCCTCCAAAGTGTTGTACTTATATTTCGTATTTATGAAAATCAACCCTAGGCTCTATGTCTAGTGGACTTTTAAAAAAAAAAAAAAAAAAAAGACTTCTGCCGGAATATCTTATGATGTTTATATATTATTTTTGTAACTTAATATTAAAAACAAGAAAGTAACGCATAAATATTATTATCAAGATTCTTTAAAGAATTATCAAGTAAAACCTATTTAAAAATTATTATTTTTCTTTAGAGATTTGGGAATATATGAAGAGATTGTCCCGATAGCTGAAGAAAAAATTAATAACTATAGTGTAAAATATAGAAATTACTGATATTGAGTTAATATTTTTTTTTTAAAAAAATAACTTAAAAATGTAATAAAAGACATCCAAAGTTATTGTTTGTTAAAATAAATTAAAAATAAAGAAAAATAATTCATAAATTCTTTTAGAATACGTAATATTGTCTCCTATCTTATTATTGTTTCAAGTTCGTAATTTTACAAATTTGATTCTAAACGTTACATATAATTAATTTTTTCCTACAGCCAAAATATTTTTAGCTCCAATCCTCTCCATTACAAAAATAAATTTATGTACCTTACGGGGTCTTTTGGTTCACAAAAATTATACTCGGATTATAATGCGAAAATTATAATACAAAATTAAATAAAAAATAAATATTTATTAGATATACTTTCAAAATATTTGGTTCATTGAATTAAAAATAGAATATATGGCGTATAATATAAAAAATATATTTGATTTTCCATATATAAAACTTGGATAAAATTTGATTCTTAACTTTAATCTTGGTTTTCTTAAAGGATTTTGGAATAAGTTCCTGGAGAAGGATATCTTGGTCATTTAATTATTTTATCCTTTGGGATAGCTAAATTTCAAATTATTATCCCACATGAATGTAAATAAAAATAGTAGCTAATTAAGATTGTGGTAAAACTATTGTTGCAATTTTGTATACAAAAAATAATTCAACCAAACATTAAATTGAATAATATCACATTATATCTTAGATTCTTATCCTTCAATTTTTTCTACTGTAAAATTTATTTTAATCTTTTAAAAGGTTAAATATTTTTTTTGTAATTATTGAGTGTAATTTTCAAAATATTACACATGAAATTGATGAAGAGAAAATACTTAATTATTTGTTGTAATAGTTCAGTGTAATTTTTAAATATTATACCAAAAACGATGAAGAGAATGTATTCTTTGAAGATGAAGGCATTTCAAATATTATATAAAAGTGTATTATCTATCACTTGTTTTTATTTATACTACTATTAAATTCTAGAAAAAAATTATAAATTAAAAGTTAAAATATTTGTACTTGGCTTTAAAGTTACACCATTGGTTGTCAGAACTAAAATTTTGATCCAATACATGCTATGTAATCGAATTGTTTTACTTTGTTGGAGAATCTTTTACATGTTTCCCTTTCGTTATAGTATCTATATTATATTAAAAGGAGAATAGTTTGCAATGTGGTTAAGCTAAGTGACAAACTAAAATGAAGCCACTTGACAATTTTAAGACAACATAAAAAATTTAGATTATAAATGAAAAAATATTTAATAAAAGTAGTAGTCCAAGATTTTATGTAAATTGAATTTCCTTCTTTAATTAATCAAAGTTAATTATTTTAACATTTAAACTAAAAATGTTCTCTTTTTGAGAATCTGTTGGACGTACACAAAGAGGGATGCAACCTTCATTAAGCAAACAAATAAATTTGTGTATAATTCAGTTATGGTATGTATCTATATTAAATTAAAAAGAGAATAATTTGCAATCTATATTATATTAAAAGGAGAATAGTTTGCAATGTGGTTAAGCCAAGTGGCAAGCTTAAATGAAGCCACTTGACAATTTTAAGACAACATAAAAAATTTGGATTACAAATGAAAAATTATTTAATGAAAGTAGTAGTACAAGATTTTATGTAAATTGAATTTCATTCTTTAATTAATCAAAGCTAATTATTTTAACATTTAAACTAAAAATGTTCTCTTTTTGAGAATCTGTTGGACGTACACAAAGAGGGATGCAACCTTCATTAAGCAAACAAATAAATTTGTGTATAATTCAGTTATGGTAGGTATCTATATTATATAAAAAGGAGATAGTTTGCAATCTATATTATATTAAAAGGAGAATAGTTTGCAATGTGGTTAAGTCAAGTGGCAAGCTAAAATGAAGCCACTTGATAATTTTAAGACAACATAAAAAATTTGGATTATAAATAGAAAAATATTTAATGAAAGTAGTAGTCCAAGATTTTATGTAAATTGAATTTCATTCTTTAATTAATCAAAGCTAATTATTTTAATATTTAAACTAAAAATGTTCTCTTTTTGAGAATCTGTTGGACGTACACAAAGAGGGATGCAACTTTCATTAAGCAAACAAATAAATTTGTGTATAATTTAGTTATGGTAGGTATTCTTTTTTGAGAAAGAATCAATTAAAATTTCTTTTTGTATCTTACACATTAATTTTGAATTGAAATAATAATTCTATATTTAGTACAAGCTTTGTATCTGACCTTATTTGCGAACAATATACATTACTATGGATATCATATATATTACTATAAATATTTCTAATTAAATTTTGTGCATAATTTATTCTTTTTTAAACAAAAAATGTTCTCCTTTTGAGAATATGTTGGACGTACATAAAAGTGGGATGCAATTTTCATTAAGCAAACAAATATATTATAGCTATAGGAAACTTTACTTAAATTTGTGTATAATTCGGCTATGGTAAGTATCCTTTTTTGAGAAAGAATCAATTAAGATTTCTTTTTTGTATCTTACACATTAATTATAAGTTAAAATAATAATTCTATATTTAGTACAAGCTTTGTATCTGATCTTATTTGCGAACAATATAGATTAATATAAGTATCCTTAATTAAATTTTGTGTATAATTCAGTTATGGTAGTTATTCCTTTTTAAGAAAGAAACAATTAAATAAACATTTTTTATTTTTGGGTTTTGGTATCTTTAATTAAATTTTGTGTATAATTCAGTTATGGTAGGTATTCTTTTTCTGATAAAGAATCAATTAAAATTTCGGTTTGTGTCTTACACATTAATTTTAAGTTGAAATAATAATTCTATATTTAGTACAAGCTTTTTATCGACCTTATTTACGAACAATATATATTATTATATGTATCTTTAATTAAATTTTGTGTATAATTCAGTTATGGTAAGTATTAGTTTTTAAGAAAGAAATAATTAAATAAATATTTTGTATCTTATATTTATATTATATTAAAGAAAATAGTATTAAAAAAAACGAACAAGAGGACAATGGAAAAAGACAAGAAAAATTAAGGTTTGGGGGTTAACAAATTTTAATTAACCACCAAAAAAAACATTCAAATATAAAAAATGTCAAAAGCTAAAAAAAAAGATTCGTAATGACAAAAAGAAAAAGAAAGATTCGAATTTCTTCACGTACAAATTAATTTACACATGCCTTCTTTAAATATTAGGATTTTATATTGTCATGATCCAAAATTCACTAAGGGTCGTAGTGGCGCCGGACATCTCTGTCAGGCCAGCCAACTAAATTATCAATTAATTCCTCTTTTAATACTTTTGAAAATCAAAGGTTTTTCCTTCCATTTTCATAAATAAAAGTTCACTACTTGAATTCAAATTCAAATAATAACAATTAGTACAAATCCGTTGAAACCCATCCCAGAAATCCGGTGTCACAAGTACATGAGCAACTATCAATAAGAAAAGTAAAATACAACATCTGTCCGAAATACAGTGGACAGGGAAATAAATAATAAAATGCTGTAACGAACTACACTGGCTGCGGGTCGTCTCGAACAATGCAGCTCACCTAGTCCCAAATTCGTCCATGCTGCTACGCCCAATAGGCTGCTAGAGGTATACATACCTGTGCAACAAAAATGCACAGAAGTATAGTATGAGTACGTAATCAACGTGTACTCAGTGAGTATCCCGCATAATCCCGAAGGAGTAGAGAAGAGATGGTCAACTCTGACACTCACTAGAGGTCAATTAGCAATATTCTATTAGTGCAAGGATAATCATGGATTTATATAGAAGTTCTGATTGTGAAGCCAGAAAAACAGGTAAACACCTTCAACAATAAATCAAGGGCTTCTAAAGTCTATTCTTTATTATCTTATTAGTTTATATCAAGCCACGTAGGGCCAATTCCACATTTACAATTTTCAAGTAACAGATAAACATGCGCAAATCATGCCGAGGTTGACGACCCGCTCCAACAGAAATGTAAATTGTGCACTACCGAGGGTCGAGCGGCACAAATCATAGATGCATCTATTCTCGCCAAGGCGTTCGGCCCGTTCCATAAATAAACACATATCCTGCTCGCGAATCATCCATGTGACGCAGGCACACATAAAATATATGCTCAAGTAAAAAATTAAAAGCTTATCGGGGATAATCAACCACATAGACAAATTTCTCTTTTTAACATTTCAGGGAAAATTTAATATTAAATCTCTTTTTAAATTCCTTTACGAATTCAAGGTGATTTAAACAATTCAAACTATCAATGGGTTCACAGTAATCGAAGAATAACATGCTTTTTGGGTCCTAGACTACCCGGACAATAGCATAATAGTAGGTACTTACAGACTCTCGTCACCTCGTGCGTACGTAGGCCCCACAAATAGGAGCACATAATCAATTTAACTCACCTATGGGTAAATTTCCCCTCACAAGATTAGAAAGGAGACTCACCTCGCTCCGAAGACTCATAACCGACATTCTAAATTCTTCTGAAGGCATGAACCAATGCACAATGCACCAAAACTAGCCAATTAACGACAAACTAATGACAATATGCTCAAATACTTGTTAACAATTCAAGTTATACAAATTCCCAACTCCATTTAGTAAAATAACCAAAATGCCCTCGGTCCCACGTACCCAGAATTCAAGATTTCTTGAAGATAAAGGTTACCCATGACTTTAGGAACTCAAATATATGATTTCCTCTTAATTCCATACCCAAAATCGTAATTAAAATTCAAGATTTCTAATTTCCTAGGTTTTCAACCAAAACCCCAAATTTACACTAATCTTCATGCTTAAATCCATACATAATTGATATATTTAACTCAAAAGTGATGGGGATAACTTACCTTGACATTGATGACGAAAATTCCCTCCTTGAAGCTCTCCAAAATTGCCCCAAGCCATGAGAAATATGAGAGAAATGGCCAATCCCCAATTTTAAATTAACCTTCTGCCTCCAAGGATTTTCGCTTCTACGGAAATAATCCCGCTTCCGCGGTCCCGCTTTTGCAAAAAATATTCAACTTCTGCGGTCCCTGGGCTCCAACCTATTTTTGCTACTGCGGTTCCGCATCAGCAGATCAAGGGCCACTTCTGCGGTCCTGGCTGCCCTTACGCTCAACCACTTCTGCGGCTTCCTCCTCGCTTCTGCGGGGCCGCTTTTGCGCTCCCATTTCCGCGGAAGACGAAATACCAAATACCAGCTGCTTCAGTTCTTCTTAAATTCCAAGTTTTGATCCGTTAACCACCCGAAATTCATCCGAGGCCCCTGGGACCCCAACTAATAATACCAACCAATCCAAAAACACATTACGGACCTGCTCGAGGCCTTAAATCACATCAAATAACGCTAAAATCATCAATCGACCTCCAATCCAAGCTTTATGAACTTTGAACTTTCCAACTTCTGCTTCTGGTGTTTAAACCCATCAAATCATATCCGATTGACCTCAAATTTTGCACACTAGTCATATTTGACATTATGAACCTACTCCAACTCCCGGAATAGGATTCCGACCCCGATATCAAAAAGTCCACTCCCGGTCAAACTTTTCAAAAACCTTTAAATTTTCTATCTTTAGCCAAATGGCTTCAAAATGACCTACAGAACTCCGAATTCACTTCCGATCGCGCTCCCAACTCCAGAATTACCATAAGGAGCTACTCCTAGTCTCGAAATCCCAAACGGACATCGATAACGCTGAAATGCACTCCAAGCCAAACTTAAGAAATTTCTTCCAAAATGCTAACTTTCATAATAGACGCCAAAATGCTCCCGAGTTATCCTAAACACGAACCGAGCATACGCCCAAGTCCGATATCATCATACGAACGTGTTGGAACCTTCAGATCCCGATTTCGAGGTCGTTTACTCAAAAATCCAATCCTAGTTCATTCTTTCAGCTTTAAGCTTCCAAAATAAGAATGTTTCTTCTAAATTAACTCTGGACTTTCCCAAAATTCAATTCCGACCACACGTACAAGTCATAATACCTGAAATGAAGATGCTCATCACCTTAGAATGCTGAATAACGTGCTAGGGATCGAAACAACCAGTCGGGTCGTTACATTCTCTCCCAATTAAACATATGTTCGTCCTCGAACGTGCTGAGAACTATACTGAAGTATTCTGAAATTGCTGTTTAACTTCTCATGCACCTCCCCGTGCTACCACAACTTAGCTGAGCACAAATGCTTGATAAATTCTGAAGATATTCCCTTTTATTCGAGCAAATAAGTCTTAGAGCCCAATTCTAATATCCGGAATTCTATGCCAGGCCTATTTCCAACATACTATCACCGTATCAATCACTATGCGCTGTGCTCAAACATGACTGCATAACTCTACTGAATTCACACTTTGCATCACTTTACTCATAGGATCACAATAACATTTCTGTTTGAATTAATCGAAATTCCACGAATCCGATGCTCCCATTTCACCTCATGATCTACATAGGTCTTACTCTAACTGTTACAATACCGCCACGACGGATGAGATGTCAAAATTTATAATCAACTGCCGAGTCAACCAATCATTGAGTCTATACTTCTGACAAGAAACATTACCACATTCTGAACCTAATAATGACCTTTGCTCCTTAATATACTTCATATAATCAGATTGCATTGGTCTTAAATTCCATAATCTCGTCTTACCCAGTACGAACTGCTCAGGCAATAAGCCACTCCGAATGTGATCAAAAGTCTCATATGACGCCACAATGTGCTAATAGGCCACAATCCGAACATAACACAAACAGAAAATCGAACTCTGGAAGGGATTACCTAACTCCCGCACTACTACGGACTTTCCTTAGAAAATAGGAAGCAGGACATACCAAATTAGCATATAGAAAACTACACTCATCATTACACTGTTGCAGCGTGCAACCCGATCCAAGAAGGATAGCCATGGGGGCGTGCCATCCGATCCTCACAATATAACCATAGAGGCATGCCACCCGTTCCTCATAATATAACCATGGCGGCGTGCCACCCGATCCTCACAATATTACCATGGTGGCGTGCCACCCGATCCACACGTAGAACTCACATAACGAGATACACATCGAGCTAATTTGCTCATTACGATAAAATACCGAATCTAGGTCACAAGCACGCTAAGTGCATAATGCCATCCTCGAGGGGACATATAGCGCGATAAGCTACAAAACTCAAGCACAATTGAGGTGCAGTACAAGATCTAAATCTCAAGAGCCATTTTCTCATAATACAACATTCCCACGCGGGTCCTCAACACATACACAATTCCTCAAGCTGTCTAACCACTCACACGGCGCAATGTATCACTTCATGAAATATCAGACAGCGAGATGACACCCTGGCTACTCCATAAGGAGCGCATTACTGAAATGAACACAACTGGCATAGAGCCCATATTCATATTTAAACCCATCCACCGACCTCAAGTCGATCCTGATCACATCAAATTAAGCCAATAACCTTTCAAAGGTCCATACTAATTTCCTTCTTCTCATAACACACAAGAACAACCATTATAACCGGAGTACAATCCACAACTCAGAATCCGTGTGCCCTCCAGGCATCCATTCTCAATTTAACGATATCATTACAGTTCTTCTTACTTGGTTTATATCTTTAATAAATCAAGTGGCGTCGTGCCATATTTGTGCAATCTTCCTATGGAACACACTCCCATAATCTACCATAACAATTAACTGGGTCTTACCTCCAACCCACCGACCGCACTAACGCTGATAAACGATCAAGAATCATTAACGATGATACAAGCCCTCGTTACAAAACACTAATCTCAGGTGACGCTGAAGACAATCCCAACTTACTTTAACCACCGAAACTCCTTTCCTGCTCATCCGAGCTTGCAACACCTTTGTCAATACCGAACTGCAACATTGATCCGTACTTCACATTTCCATACCTCTCACCGCACCCAATGTGCCAAAATACGATAGAACACGATTTTTATCATAACTCTGAAATCATTAATATTTTAACAATTCATCATATACGAACTTTTCACTTAATTCACTTCCAGAGATTCATAGAAACGCACAGGTAAATTCCCATAACTGTAGAATATGCAAATCTGCAAGTAGTGGTCCAAGCCACCATAGCCCTTCTGGAATCTGCTTCCACATAACAAGCCACAACAGTAGAATGGTTTAGAATGTTATCAATTACGGCAGGTGACAAACCTCACACGTACCGCCACAAATCAAACGCATAACTCGATCAAGCTGAATGAACGGATCACAGACCCCAACATGCCAAATTCAACTATGGCTAATCAATCCCTTTCCCTCCAATTTATCCTTGATTGCTTTGGAAATAATACTAATTCTCTTCAACGCATAACATACTCCCTCTATACTCACCCCGAGTGACCTTGAATTGCGAGACCATGCTATCTCAAATCTCACGAATTATTTCACATTTCTCAAATGCTACACCACAAGGTAACACATCATAGAACATTCTGGGCACCTTCTCATAAGCTGCTATAAAGCTTGATTCTTAGTTGTACCTATAGGCTTGAAATCGTTGGGAACCACACTTTAACTTCCGAAGTCACTAGAACCATTATTGAGAGCCACCTGCTATGACTTGGTCCCAAATATAATTCACTTCATAATTCTTATAACACACGAATACTCTCTCAGCGAAGCACCTGGCGAAATCATTTCCTCTAAAACCTGTATCTATACCAGGCATAAATCCTGAACCCTTTTCCAAGTCCGAACATGAGCCAAGAAGGCTAACCATAGCACATCCTAAATAATTCCTCCGCTCAATTTACTACTTATGGTCATTTCTTGTAGCTGGATTAATCCATCAATATGCTAATAACCAGAAATCACACAAGTAGTTAATCATACCGCCCAATCATAAGCGGTGGGACTCTCCCACTTAGCTTGAAGCCATCATTTCACTATTCTTGAGTTCGCCCGACCTTTTTACATCTTATTGACTTAACCTTGCACCATCAATTATCGAAATCTCTTGGGATCTTCCTGTAAATCCCAATCTTTTATAGTCTGAGTCATCATCCACATTCGCATGACCGATCTCTTTGTTGAACAACCAATATAATTCCTTGCTGAAGATTTGCCAACCACGTGACCGCTAATATGCTTACGGGGAATAACCCACCTAGGGAAATCACCTCCTAACATCTTCCCACGCCGCTGCACGGGGTACATTCACTATGACACCAATAGCCCATCCTGAGTTCGAGCTCACCTTCTAGTTGCACAAGTCCATTTTCCCCTCGCGGACATCAATTAAATGCGCGGCAACATCCTTCCAAATTCAGGGTTATGCTGCACCCTCCCCCATTTCAAGCAACTCCTTTTCGCCATATCAATCTTCTGCTGCATAATAGCACATACTTCACATCATACCCGCAGTCTTCAATCACCAATCATTAAAATCCCCAGCTCGATCCAAACTCTTTTTAAGGCGCGTAGTCATCCTACTACCAAGCCCATATACAACCCTCGCCACTCTCCCTCTTTGGCGGAACTCATCTCTTTAATCGGTCACTCGACCTTGCTTCTTATACTTGGCCTTCTAGAAATTTTAAACACCGCCTGGCACTTCCCACATGTCCTTCCGCATACTTTGCTGCTCAATTTTTGCCTCAAATAAAATATATCTTCGTGGCACTTGAATCCACCATTGCTGCTAACTTTAAACCTTTCCAAAGGTCTTCTTTATCGAGCCGTCAATATTAGAAATTCTGATTCGATCTTAAACCACCGCTTCATGCGATATCTGACGGTTGTACCTCCAATATTATTTCACAACATCCTTCCATAAAGGTGAATTGTAGCAGATTATAACACCAACAACTTAGTACGTTCAATCTGGACCATGACACCCTCTCGTAAAAGAAAGCTCAACCACGCTTGCAAATAACAAGCCTCATTTCTTCCACCAGGCCACACCTGACCATTCTTAGTTCGACTGCCTTTTTCCCTACCCGGAATAAAATACTGAATCCCTTTGATTACACACTGAGTAAAACTTCCTTCAATTCATTCACTGCCCCTACACTTGGGCAACCACCCTACCACTACAACAACACTGCAGAATAATCGCTCATAAGCATTATGGCAACCTGTGCTTAGCCTCAAGGCTCTTAGAAGTTCCGTTACTGAGCTGAAATAATGGAATATCCTTCCATATGGCGACCATAATAGTCAAATCAACTATACCGGGAGAACCATCCCGCACCACATTTGTAGTGCCATTTCAATTCTTCAACTTTTTATTTATAATAAGCACTCGTGTAAGATTGATCAGGAAGAAATAAAAGGCATAAGCCTCAAAGGAATTGAACCGCACGATAAGAAAATCAAGAAGGGAAGTACTCCTAACAGCCCTGTAGCCTCCCGAGGATAAGTACAGACGTCTCCCTACTGATCCGCGAGACTCTACTAGACTTACTCATGACTCGTGAGACCGACGGGAACCTAGTGCTCTAATAAATTAAGGGTCGTGGTGGCGCCGGACACCTCTGTCAGGCCAGCCACTAAATTATCAATTAATTCCTCTATTAATACTTTTAAAAATCTAAGGTTTTTCCTTCCATTTTCGTAAATAAAAGTTCACTACTTGAATTCAAATTTAAATAATAACAATTAGTACAACTCCGTTGAAACCCATCCAAGAAACCCGGTGTCACAAGTATATGAGCAACTATCGATAAGGAAAGTAAAATACAGCATCTGTCCGAAATACAATGGACAGGGAATAAATAATAAAATTTTGAAAGGAACTACACTCGCTACGGGTTGTCTCGAACAATGCAGCTCACCTAGTCCCAGAGTCGTCCGTGCTGCTACGCCCAATAGGCTGCTAGAGGTATACATACCTGTGCAACAAAAATGCACAGAAGTGTAGTATGAGTACGTAATCAACATGTAGTCAGTGATTATCCCGCATAATCCCGAAGGGGTAGAGACGAGATGGTCAACTCCGACACTGACTAGAGGTCAATTAGCAATATTCTATAAGTGCGAGGATAATCATGGATTTGTATAGAAGTTCTGATTGTGAAGCCAGAAAAATAGGTAAGCACCTTAAATAATAAATCAAGGGTTTCTAATGTCTGTTCTTTATTATCTTATCAGTTTATATCAAGCCAAGTAGGGCCAATTCCACATTTACAATTTTCAAGTAACAGATAAACATGCGCAAATCATGCCGAGGTCGACGACCCGCTCCAAAAGAAATATAAGTTGTGCATTGCCGAGGGTCGAGCGGCACAAACCATAGATGCATCTATTCTCACCGAGGCATTCTGCCCGTTCCATAAATAAACACATATGCTGCTTGCGAATTATCCATGCGACGCAGACACACATAAAATACATGCTCAACTAGGAAATTAAGAGCTTATCGGGGATAATCAACCACATAGACAAATTTCTCTTTTTAACATTTCAGGGAAAATTTAATATTAAATCTCTTTTTAAATTCCTTTATCAATTCAAGGTGATTTAAACAATTCAAACTATCAATGAGTTCACAGTAATCCAAGTATAACATGCTTTTTGGGTCCTAGACTACTCGGACAATAGCATAATAGTAGGTACGCACGGACTCTCGTCACCTCGTGCGTACGTAGCCCCAACAAATAGGAGCACATAACCAATTTAACTCACATATGGGTAAATTCCCCCTCACAAGATTAGAAAGGAGACTCACCTCGCTTTGAAGACTCATAACCGGCATTCTACATTCTTTTGAAGGCATGAACCAACGCACAATGCACCAAAACTAGCCTATTAATGACAAACTAATGAGAATATGCTCAAATAATTATTTACAATTCAGGTTATACAAATTTCCAACTCCACTTAGTAAAATGACCAAAATGCCCTTGGGCCCACATGCCTAGAATTCAAGATTTCTTGAAGATAAAGGTTATCCATGACCTTAGAAACTCAAATATATGATTTCCTCTTAATTCCATACCCAAAATCGTAATCAAAATCCAAGATTTCTAATTTCCTAGGTTTTCAACCAAAATCCAAAATTTACACTAATCTTCATGCTTAAATCCATACATAACTGATATATTTAACTCAAAAGTGATGGGGATAACTTACCTTGACATTAGCGACGAAAATCCCCTCCTTGAAGCTCTCCAAAATTGCCCCAAGCCATGAGAAATATGAGAGAAATGACCATTCCCCAACTTTAAATTAACCTTCTGCCTCCAGGGATTTTCGTTTCTGCGGAAATAATCCCGCTTCCGCAGTCCCGCTTTTGCGAAAAATATTCCGCTTCTGCGGTCCCTGGGCTCCAACCCATTTTCACTTCAGCAGTTCCGTATCAGCAGATCTAGGGCCACTTCTGCGGTCCTGGCTGCCCTCACGCTCGACCGCTTCTGCGGCTTCCTCCTCGCTTCTGCGGTCCCATTTTCGCGAAAGCAGAAATACCAAATACCAGTGGCTTCAGTTCTTCTTAAATTCCAAGTTTCGATCTGTTAACCATCCGGAATCCACCCGAGGTCCCCGGGACCCTAACCAATAATACCAACCAACCCCAAAATACATTACGGACCAGCTCGAGGCCTCAAATCACATCAAACAACGCTAAAATCATCAATCGATCTCCAATCCAAGCTTTATGAACTTTGAACTTTCCAACTTCTACTTCCGGTGTTTAAACCCATCAAATCATATCCGATTGACCTCAAATTTTGCACACTAGTTATATTTGACATTACGGACCTACTCCAACTCTTGGAATCGGATTCCGACCCCAATATCAAAAAGTCCACTCCCGGTCAAACTTCTCAAAAACCTTCAAATTTTCTATCTTTAGCCAAATGGCTTCAAAATGACTTACGGAACTCCGAATTCACTTCCGATCACGCTCCCAACTCCAGAATTACCATACGGAGCTACTCCCAGTCTCGAGATCCCAAACGGACATCGATAATGCTGAAATGCACTCCAAGCCAAACTTAAGAAATTTCTTCCAAAATGCTAACTTCCATAATAGGCGCCAAAATGCTCCCGGGTTATCCAAAACACGAACCGAGCATACTCCCAAGTCCGATATCATCATACGAACCTGTTGGAACCTTCAGATCCCGATTTCGAGGTCGTTTACTCAAAAATTCAATCCTAGTTCATTCTTTCAGCTTTAAGCTTCCAAAATAAGAATATTTCTTCTAAATTAACTCTGGACTTTCCCAAAATTCAATTTCGACCACACGTACAAGTCGTAATACCTGAAATGAAGCTGCTCATGACCTCAAACTGCTGAACGACGCGCTAGGGCTCAAAACGACCGGTCGGGTTGTTACATATATACTTAAAAATTAATTTATTATGATAGTTTTTCCTTATAAATTTTTGTTTAAGCAACTTTTCTTTAGAGTTGGCTTCTCTATATTGCTTAGGGTTTAGCTTCCACACAAACTTCTACAAAGTGTGGCTCCAAAATATAACTATATCAGTGAAATATCGATGATTCAAAATGAGTTAGAATTTGAATGTTCGTGTTGTTAGATCATGGCACATTCCAGACCGCGAGAAACTAGAAAATTCTAATTTAATTGAATTAATTATTCAAGATGAAAAGGTGTATATTTTGGTTAATCGACGAAAAATAAAAAAGAAGATTTGGTTAACAATGAGACT
>MU666245.1:51449-62418 GCA_026770625.1 Nicotiana glauca | reverse complement strand
CCTTCCCCCCCCCCCCTTTTACAGAGGCATGTTACAGATTTCTATATCTCTGACTTCCAATCTGGATAAAGGCAGTTGGTGAAAACTAGATGTGGTGCAAGAGGAACCCCTTATGTTGACGAGTCAGTCATTGTGGTCATCAATCCATCAAATAGGGACATGTCCCCAGAATTTGTCATGTGGCTAGCTGCGAGAAATCTATCCAACGATGACAGAATAATGTGATTGAAAGAAGGGTATGATTTTAACAAATTTCAAAGATTGGAGCTTGCACTTTTTTATATATTTAATACTGTTGTAGTGTCACTCTTGACTCTTTTCTCATCTACATTTGCGATCAGGTACATAAAAGAAGGTAGCACGATCAGTGTAATGAGAGTTGTCCAACGAAATGATAATGGCCTAATGATCGTTCCTCCTCCTGAAAAGTTTTCAACAGGATGCCAGTTGAGTAAATGCATTTTTCCAGTTTGGAGGGCATTGTACTGATATGTGAAGATAGTTGAAAGATTGATGTCATTCCAGTGTAACAGATGAAGGCGCTACTATTTTGGTATCAAGAAAATTGAATAGCATCATTATTTTTCGTGGAATATTCATATCAAACAAATTGTGTAGTATCATTATTTTTTATGGAATATTTATTAGGAGATGGAATGAAAGTTTCACTGGAATCTTAAAATATTTTTAATGTTTGGTTGTAAAGATGGTATTAGCACTAACATATTAAACTTTACGATGTAGAATGTTCTTTCTAATTATCCGCGGATCGTGCGGGTACTAATACTAGTTCTTATTAAATCCTAAATATTAGGACTTCATGCGTAGTTCAAATAAGGAATGGTATGATAAATAAATTTTAATAATTTTAAAGTTTTAAATATTAAAAAAAAAGAACTTAACTTACAAGTTTGTCCAATGTGAAAATTTTATTTTAAAAGATAAAAAAGGCGAACAATATTTCGCTAAAGACTTTCTTGCTTTAAATATAGTATAAATATAGATATATGTATAAGATGAGGCGGATATGCATGAATTATACAAGTATCTAGCATAGATGGAAAATGAATACATATATGCGTATCTTAAGGCAGAAACCCCAAGGATCTGACATATATTGTTCGAAAGCAATCATAGAAAATATGTTGTAATTTTACTCAATTCAAATAAGTAAAGAATTAAATAAATAATATATTATCTCTTTAAATTGCTAAATATTAGATGTTCTTACACGGTGCAAACAAGGAAAAGTTTAATGGTCAAAATCTTAGTTAATTTCAAAATCTTAAATATTAGAAAAATAATTAAATAGTTGTTTCTAAATAAAATAAAAAATTTAAAAAATAATCAAATGACTATTTTATCTGTTGTGAACTCTATTTCAAAGGGGTAAAAAAGGCGAACGACATCTCGCTAAAGACCGTCGCGCTTTTAATATAATAGTTGATTTCAAGGTCTTAAATATTAGAAATATTATGAGTTACTACATAATGCAAATAAGGAAATTTTTTTTTAGATGATTTCAAAGTCCTAAAAATTAGAGAAATTATTTAATTATAATTTTGTCCAATGTGAAACCTATTTTTAAAGGATTAAAAAGGCGAACGACATTTCTACTGTTTATAAAAATTTAATTATTAACATGTCATGACTCAATTCCCAAACCCGGTAGTGATGGCGCCTCTCGTGAAGACAAGGCCAGCCAACAGAACATCGACACCTCTTTAATATTTACTTAGCATGAATAAGTCTAAAACATTAACAAAACTATCATAAATGCGGAAGAAAAGTGATAAAATAGGGAACCATCTCGACACAGCCCGAAATCGGAGTGTCACAAGCTACTACAGAGTTTACTAGAATTCTACAAAGTCTGGAACTAGGAACACAGTCTGAAGATAATGTAAATACAGAAGACAAGGGAGAAAACGGGGCTGTGGACGTCAACAGCTACCTTGTCACTTCTAGTCCGCCTGGTCTGGAAGGAAATCAGTGCTCAGGAACGAACTCTACTATGCCTGTATCTGCAAACATGGTGCAGGGAGTAATGCGAGTACTCTTACCCAGTGAGTAATAAAAATAAATAACGACCGACAGCATGAAATCTCACGAAGGCACAAATAACGCTATCTCATGTAGTAAAATCAGTTAAACAGTAAAACAGCAAGGTATCAAATAATTCTGTTTTAAAATAGTTAAAGACAGATATTTTCAACTAGTAAGCAATAATCAGAAACCTGCCCCTTGGGTGTAAAATCAAGCTCTCAGTACGATATCAGCCATGCGGGCTCAGCATCAATCACGTAGTATAACATAAGCCCCTCGGGCTCACACTCAAATCACATGGGTACCCGCGCTTACTGTGAGCGGTGCAGACTCCGGAGAGGATCCTACAGCTCAAGCGTTATATCATCATAAGGCCTGAAAGCCTGTACATATCAACATGAGGCCTGAAATCCTTCTCACCATACACTCGAGTCCTGAAAGCCTCCTCTCATATCACTCGAGGCCTCAAAGCCTCCTCACATATCAGTCGAGACCTGAAAGCTTCCTCACATCACTCAGCATATCCTCACATATGGCCCTCGGCCTCAAACAGTCCAAAAATAATCATAAGACCCTTGGGCATCAGTAAAACAAAAATGCTCAGCTCAAACACTAATTCAAATGTCATTTAAATCTCAAGGTTGAGTAAAAATATAGTTGAATTCATGAAACAGTGTAATTCAATTGGACTGAATTCAAATAATATTTTAAATAGTGAGGAAAACAGTGATGATAGCTCACAAGGAATTCAAATAGTCGGCAATAAGCCCCAAGTATGGCAATAAACCCAAGTCATAGTGAAAAATAACAAGTCATAGTCAAATACGCGGTAAAGTATCAACCGGACTGGACCAAGTCACAATCCCCAATGGTAAATGACCCCGCGCTCACCATTGAACGTGTGTCTCATCTCAACATAGCACTACGTTGTACAAATCCGGGGTTTCAAACCCTCAAGACATCATTTAAAATCATTACTCACCTCTAGCCGGCCAAAAGTCTAGCTCGCTATGCCTTTTCCTCTTGAATTGACCTCCTCGTGCGTCAAATCTAATCAAAACCACAAGGAATACGTCACAATAGGCTAAGGGAACATAACCCAATCAAAAAGACTCAAAAAATATCGAAAAACACGAAGTTGGCAAAACTTGAGCCCCGACCCCACTTCTCGAAGAATCAGAAAATTCATATCAACGTATTCCTTATCTCGCCACGAGTCTATGCATATCAAATTTACCAAAATTGGAGTCCATTTGACCCTTCAAATTCCATTTTTAAATTACCAAATTCCCAAGCCCCGGCTTTACCCTCTTTTGATGAATTTCAACCAATTTCCATATTAAATCTATCATAATTTCATGTATTTAGACCAAGGAACTTACCTCCAATCACACCTAGTCAAAACCCCCCTCAATTCCATCCAAGAGCTCTCAAGCTTGCTTAAAAATGGTGGAAATAGACTAAGCTTTGCAAAACAAAAATGAACATTAAAACCCTTCTAATAACAGGGATTTTCGCATCTGCGGCCCGTACGAACAGAACCACCCGTGCCTCATTAGCATTCTAACACTGCAGGATATGACCTCATCCCAATACAAACAAACATCTTCCTGCTCTATGCACCGAACATTCTTTACCAACAACAACTTAAGACACCTTGTGATTCTCACACATCTACGAAGCACCATATAACCTTTGTCAAAATTGTTTTTCACTCGTGCCATCTTCGGCTCAATTTCCGCGATCACAACTGATTCGCCAGCATGCCTCAAACCGGAACAAACATAGCACATAACCATGCAATCGGCTAATCAACAGCAACCTCCCCAACTCGGCTAGAAGCCATATATCAAAACGCACAATAACTCATAACTCATATACTCCATGCTACCTTAATACAATCGTGAGATTAAACTCAATCCTTCCTAAGATTGTGGAAACACAATTCATCTAGAATTTTTAACTCTTCTGCAAATCTCGCATTCACTCATACCACAGTTAAGCCCACTTTCAAGGCGATCTAATTTAAATTTCAACACATTTTCTTCACTTGTAAATGAGATCTTCTGATACATAACATAAGGTTCATACTATTATCCAACAGACTTCCTCATCGCTACCAAGTCATATAGATACATCTCACATTACTAACATACTCATGACATAGCTATCCAACCACCATTCCCGCTAATAAGGACCATACTGAACACATAAATTCAAAAAACTTACTCACACAATCAGCACCTCGGTGCTTAAGCCATAGGTAAAGATCCAGCCTTAAGTCCTCCACACTGGCCCAACACATACTCACGGAGATTACATCTTGCCCCTTGATCAGGGACTCCCAAGCCATCAAGGCACATCTGATATTGAGCGCTCATGCGCGCACACAAACGTGTGGAAGGGATTTCAAGAGTTTCTTTTCAAGCTGAATCAAGGACGCACGACGAGAATTTCAAGAATATGGAGTTTTTCTAAAGGTTCTGCAGCCTCTCGAGGATAAATACAGACGTCTCCGTACCGATCCGTGGGACTCTACTAAACCTGCTCATGACTCGTGAGACCTAGTAACCTAGGCTCTGATACCAACTTGTCATGACCCAAAATCCCGCACTGGTCGTGATGGCGCCTTTCGTGAAGACAAGGCCAGCCAACTAACCTAACTCGTCTCTTTCAAAGTAGTTAAACACAAATGAACAACAAAAATACGACTTAATGATATTAATTAACGAAATTTACAACCCAACACAGCCCTAATCGGGGTGTCACAAGTCACGAGCATCTATAAGGATATAATTCCACTTTACAAGTCTAGAAAGACATTGAAACAGTAAAAGTGAACAACATAGAAAGACAGTGGTATTGCGAACGCTGGCAGTCACCTCGCTAAAACCTCTACAATGCTGCCTCCACGCATCCAATACTAGTTACCGGGTGAATAAATACCTGCAACAGCACGCGAGGTACATCGAGTAAAGTGAGTACTCCAACTCAGTGAGTAATAAAGGTAAATGGCAGTTTGAAGGAGAGTGAATGACTCTCGAGAACGGCTCTAATACTAACTTGTCACGACCCAATTCCCAAACCCGGTCGTGATGGCGCCTCTCGTGAAGACAAGGCCAGCCAACAGAACATCGACACCTCTTTAATAGTTACTTAGCCTGAATAAGTCTAAAACATTAATAAAATTATCATAAATGCAGAAGAAAAGTTATAAAACAGGGAACCATCCCGACACAGCCCGAAATCACATGCGAGCCCTTTAATTCAATAGTCAACCGGATGTTGTTCAGACTCTAAACCAAACTCTAAACCCTCAGTTATGACTCTCGCCTATACTCCGGGAGTGATGTTGTTCAGACACCTACCTAAATATGCACTCTCTCTCAAGAAGATACATAATAGATAGGAATGGCTAATTGAGGATCCTTTCAACTAACCAAAATCGAAACGTAGTTGAACAAATAGAGATTAACAACCAACTCAAAACTGTATTAATATAACAACCAATTCATCTCCAACGGGTTTCACCAAAATATTAGATTAAAAGATTTAGCTACTCATAATAGTATGTAAAAATACAATACTAAAATTCATAACCAACAATGAACAATAGGAAGAGGAAAGAAAAACTCGTAAAAGAATTCCCCGCCTTGCTCCTATTGTGTCTCTTGTTTTTTTCCTAGTTCTAAACCCTAAAAACTTATTTTTCCGCTCCTTCGGACGAACTAAACCTTTAATAGGTTGAGGGGATTGGTCTTGAACTTCAAAAAGTACCCTTCATATCTGTTTTTCCGTCTGGACTAGCGCGGCCGCATTAAGCCATCGGTAAGGCCACGCTAGTTGGGTTATATTCTGTCTCCGTCCGTGTCAGGTCCGCAGTTGCAGTTTCAATCGCATTTTTGACCCTGTTCCATCTGGAATGTAGAAAAACGTAAAACATGAAAGTTTTAGAGCTTTGAGTTAGATTTCCAACAATATATTGTTTAGCCCAAATGGAGTTTGGAGCAAAACGTTATATCCATTTAACTAGGCAGTGCGCGATAGGCCTACACGATTCTTTGTTCGCTCTAACTATCATCTGTTGACCCCCAAACACGACCCCAGCTTAATTCCTTGAGCTTTTACTAAGACTTCAAAGCTCCAAATCACTTGAATTCATTCCATAACATCTATATAGCTCGGAATCACTCCTACAAGGCATAAAATGCACAGTTAGCGCAAGACACCAGCGATTAAAGCTCAAACTCAATTAAAGTGCAGTAAATTAGAGTGTAATAAGCGAATAAAATAAGTAATTATATCCTATCATCAATACCCCACACTTAAATCATTGCTCGTCCTCGAGCAATCAAACTACACTTTTTATATACACGACCTTTTAAAACAATTTTCCTAACTCATCACACCAAAAGTATTTAAATAGGCTAAGCACAAAAACGTAACATCTTCACCTCAAGATTTGACTCATAAGTACTACGCGTTATTCACAACTCACCCACTTACTCTATCATAGAGGTCACTGACATTACCTTTCCTTCATGAATCAAGTGCTCTCACACCACAAAAGAGAGTAGTTCCACACAATAAAATTTAAGAACACTTAGGAACTCAAGATAGAAAGAATTCACTCACTCTCAGAAATAATATTCATGTGCCACAAAACATGCACCATAAGCTTGCCCGTAGTGTATTACTCCACTAATCGAGCTCATTCAATCTAGGATCAATTAGGACTTTATTTGGTTGTAATGTAGGCTGAACGGGTATGATACATTTAGATATAAGAGTGACTACACCTCCCTAAGCATTTTAATACATATACTTTAACATTCAAACCCCGTACTTATGTCAAACCAAAACTCCACCTTTACATCAATGTATATTACCCCATACTTCTTTAAGTACAATTACAGCAAGAGTCACCACTTATTAAAGAAATTCTTTTTTTTTCACAGCAATACAACTATATTTTGTTTTTAATTCAAGTGGATATTACTTGTTCAAAACAATGCACCTTTCTCCTGATTTCATTAGTTCCACTCAAAAACCAAACCAACCACCCCACTCTTTGACTTTTACATAAATCATCAGAATTCAAGTGCTTGTGAGTGTTAAAAAGTTCAAATAGATAGTCCATTCAAATAATTGGGTAAGATGTAATGACCAGACCGGCCGTTTTGAGATCTAGCATGTCACTCATCAGTCTGGGGCCATGAACAACTTCATTTCAGGTATTATGATTTGTACGCGTGGTTGGAATTGAATTTCAGGAACTCAGAGTTGATTTGGAAAGAGAATTCTTATTTCGGAAGCTTAAAGTTGAAGGAATCAACTAGGATTGGAATTTTGAGTAAACGACCTCGGAATCGGGATCTGAAGGTTAGAACAGGTTCGTATGATAATTTCGGACTTGGGCATATGCCCGGATCGAGTTTTGGATGGCCCGGAAGCGTTTTGGCGCCTCTTGTGGAAGTTGATATTTTGCAAGAAATTTCATAAGTTTGGAGTGAAGTGCATTTCAGTGTTGCCAATGTTTGTTTGGGATCCGAGACTGGGAGTAGATCCGCATGGTGATTCTGGAGTTGGGAGTGCGATTGGAAGTGAATTAGGAGGTCCATAGGTCATCTTGGAGCTATTTGGCTAAAGATAAAAAATTTAAGGTTTTTGAGAAGTTTGACCGGAAGTGGACTTTTTGATATAGGGGTCGGAATACGATTCCGGAAGTTGGAGCAGGTTCGTAATGTCGAGTATGACTTGCCTACAAAATTTGGGGTCAATCGAATGAGATTTGATAGGTTTCGGCATCGGATATGAAAGTTATAAATTTCAAAGTTCATGAAGATGAATTTTGGCGCGATTCGTGATTTCGACTTTGTTTGATGCGATTTGAAGCCTCGACTAAGTCCATGATATGTTTCCAGACATGTTGGCACGTTCGGACGGGGTCCTGAGGGGCTCGGGTGAGTTTCGGGGTGGTTTCGGACCATTTTTAGGCCATTTATAACTGCTGGTTTTTGGATACAGCAGTGTTCTATGCGATCATGGGGAATTGGTCGCGATCGCGGTGAGTAAGATGTGAGAAACAGGCCAGTGAATCGCGATCGCGTAGAGTAAATATTCTGCTGCACTGACTCGACTTCAGAGACTCATATCTCATAATCTATAAGGAATGTTGAGATGATGTAAACATTAAAGTTGTATACCTTTGAGTCTAGTTTATGTAAAATTAAACCATTCATCATTTGGATTTGTGTACAAAGAGATATGGCTGTTACACTACAGGGTGTCCGGGAAGATGAAGAAGAAAGTTATGTTACACATGGGCTGACTTTGACAGATTATATCTAGAAATATATAAGGAATTGGGAAATTACCAACACATGAAAGTTGTATATCTTTGAGTCTAGTTTTCAGAACATTTAACCATTTACATTTGGAGTTGTGTGCAAAGCATTATGACTATTCTACTAGAGGATATCCGGAAGGCTGAGAAATTGTTCTCCGCAATCGCGAAGCTCTTTCCGCGATCACAAAGAGTAAATTTTGGGCTGGAAAAATTGTTCTCCGTGATCGCAAAGCATTTTCCATGATCGCAATGAGTAAATACATGGGCAAAATGGTATTTTAGGGGGTTTAGCTCATTTTTCTTCATTTCTTCAAAGCATGGACGATTTTTGGAGAGCTTGAAGAAGGGATTTCGTCATCTATGTTAAGGTAAGTTACTCCTACTTATTTCCAAGTTAAATACAAGATTATATCATGGAATTAGACATGAAAATTGTAGGAAAATTGGGAATTTTGGAAGAAAACCTAGAAACTTGATAAATTGGATTTTACCACGAATTTGAGCATGTAATTAGGAGTAAATTATATATTTGAGCTAGTGAAGCTATGGGTAGAGTATATCTTCGAGAAATTTCAGAATCCGGGAACGTGGGCCCGAGGGCGTTTGGGTCAACTTTTCGATCGGAGTTAGAAATTGCTATAAATTAGTTTGTAATAAATATTTGAGCATACATTAATGGATTTGCATAACCGTTGGCTAGTTTTGGAGCGTGTTGCATCAATTAGAGTCTTTGAAAGGGCGTGGAATACCGGTTATGGATCTCCGGAGCGAGGTGAGTCTCCTTTCTAACATTGTAAGAGGGAATTGTCCCCATAGGTGAGTTAATTGGTTATGTGCTCCTAATTGTGGGGGCTACGTACGCACGAGGTGATGAGAGTCCGTGCGTAGATACTATTATGCTATTGCCCGAGTAGTTAGGACCCAAAAGCATGCTATACTTGGATTAATTGTAAGCTCATTGACAGCTTGGATTGCTTAGATCGCAATTAATTAGTAAATTAATTTCAAAAAGGATTAAACTTTAATTTCTTAAATTGTTAAAAGAAGACTGGCTTTTAATTGGACAAATATTCCCTGATAAATCCTTAATTGGCTATTTGAGTACGTATTTTTATGTGAACATGCATCGCATGATTGATTCGCAAGCAGGGTGATTGTTTATTTTATGTTGACCACGTCGCATGGATAGTTCGCAAGCGGAGTAATAGATGCATCTATGGTTCGAGCCGTTCGACCCTCGATAGTGCACAATTTACATTTCTGTTGGAGTGGGTCGTCGACCTCGGCATAATTTGCGCATGATATATTGTTGCCTGAGAATTTTAAATGTTGATATTGCCTTTCATGGCTGGAGATAAATTGATAAGGTAATTGTCGACGCCTCCATTTTTCTAAAGCGGAAAGCGGGTTTCGACATTATGGATGAGATGACTCTTCTATTCCCTTTTTGGGTAATTGGGTTATGGATTTTGGAGAGTCGCTACCTAATGATTATAGTGCATTAGGACAATTTAAAAGAAAAGAAGAAGATTTTGAAAGAAAACCCGAGTTCGGGTAAGGGCTTGAGATTATCTCGAGGGGAAGTTATTTTGAAAAGAGAAAGCTTAGTTGAAGGAAAACATTAATCTAAGACAAAACATCAATAAATAAGGAAGGAGAAAGGGGGTCCTAGGTTTAAGTATTATATGGATCACTTTGGTGCAATACCCAGCAATCATTCTCACACGAGATATTAACGCACCAGTCATCATATCCATATTCTACCCTTCCCACTCCGTTAAGGTATTTAAACGCGATTAGTCTCGTTTTACTTATTGCATGCTAGTACCCGTCCCAACCTATCAGTCCTGGGGTATTAGGACTTCTAATCCTAAAAGGGGAAGAAAGGGATGGGGGATTTTCATGGAGTTTCAAAGGATACAAGTCTAATTTGTCATTCAAAACAAATACCAAGTAGGGGAAAGAACAAGAAGCCAAACCAAGGCTCAAAGAAACCCCTTTAAACAGATAACATATAGTTTAGCATGCCTTGCATATACTGGTTTGGTCTTAAATTAAAATTAAGTGGCGGACGGACCAGTTTAACACATAGAATTAAATAAAAGGTCTATATTAGGCAACATCAATCCAGNGAAACAGAAGCAGGAGCTTGGAAATTGTAGAAGTTCAGAAAGGTTTCGAAAATTGATGGAACTGTTTAAGGAAATGTACAGTAGAGTTTTTCAGAAGTAGAGTGCTCATAAAGGAAAAGAGAGTTTGAAAACTATTTTGAAAGTAATTTCATGAATAAAAGTTCAGGCAGAGAGTTAGAAAAGAGATTTCAGAGACAGAAACACGAGTTTAGAAGTCGCAGACAGGTTGGGACAAATATGTTGAAAACGTTGAAAATAGTTGCCAGATTACTAATTATACAACTTAGGCGAACTTTGAGATCCTATAGGCAGGATATCTACTTTTGTTTTTATTTACTCAATGCTATTTTAAATGTTTAAGGCATGCGAGCATTGGGTTACCCTATTGTTTGCCTATCTTTTATGCAATTCTATAGGTATGGTTTCTATATGCTTGAATGAA
>MU666245.1:3884-49159 GCA_026770625.1 Nicotiana glauca | reverse complement strand
AATTGGGGTTAATTTGGGGTCAAATGTGGTTATAATTGAAATGGAAATAGGCTAGCCTTTGAATAGCCACTTTTCCCTTTTTTAATTAGTTAAAATAGTTAAAAATAATTTTAAAACAAATTGAAAACACAGTACTAATTGATAACATATAAAAATTAATTTAAAAATATCCACAGCAATTATAAAACGCGGTTAATTATAAAATAGGCTATAATTGCATATTTAAATAATTTAGCTTAAAAATATCGAATAAATTTATAAAAATTATGCAAAAATCAATTTAATCATATTTGGTGTAAATATAATGATGGAAAATATCTGACTCACAAAAAGGACAATTTTGGAATAATTATTGAGGTTTTATACTGTTAAAATAGACAATAAATTAATTCTAAAAATTTTAAAAAATTGGGAAAAATGCTAAAACCTTTGGGGATACTTATATATGCATATGAATGCTATTTAAAAGTATTTTTGGGGTATAAAAATACATAGAAAAAAATTGGGTATCAATAGTAATGAAAAGTAAACCTTGAAAATCCTTTATTATTTGTTAAAGGTGTTTACCTGTTTTCTGACTTCACGAGTTAGAACTACTATATAAATCCATGATTTCCTCACACTTTTAGTACATCACTATTAGACTACTAGTAAGTGTCGAAGCTGACCATCTTGTCTCTACTTCTTCGAGATTAGGCGGGATACTCATCGAGTACACGTTGTTTACGTACTCATACAACACTTCTGTGCATTTTTGTTGCACAGGTATATGTAACTCCAACGGTCTACTGAGCGTAGCAGAACAGATGATTCTGGGACTAGGTGAGCTACATTATTCGAGATGGCCGCAGTTAGAGCGGTCCCTTCTAGCATACTGTATTTACTTTCTGTCCATTGTATTCCGGACGGATGTTGTATTTTATTTCCTTGTCAGTAGAAGCTCATGCACTTGTGACACCGGGTTCTATGATGGTTTGAAGTATCTTATATTAACTGCTTATCATTTAAATTCGATTTGAGACTATTATCTTTTAAAATTGCTAAATTTGAAGGACTGGACTTTTAAAAAGTATTAAAATGAGAGTTGGATTAAGTAATTTGGTAGGCTTGCCTGACAGCAGTGTCTGACGCCACCATGAACCTTAGTGGATTTTGGGTCATGACAACATGGTATCAGAGCACTACGTTCCCGTTGGTCTCACGAGACATGAGCAAGTCTAGTAGTCTCGCGGATCGGTACGGAGACGTCTGTACTTATCTTCGGGAGGCTACAGGGATGTTAGGAGTACTTCCCTTCTTGATTTCCTTATCGTACGGTTCGATTCCTTTGAGACTTATGCCTTTGATTCCTTCCTACTCAATCTTACGTGACGCGAGAGCTTGTTAGAAATCGAAAATTGAAGAATTGAAATGGCACTTCAAATGTGGTGCTGGATGATTCTCCCGGTATAGTTGATTGGACTATTATAGTCGCCTTATGGAAGGATATTCTATTATTTCAGCTCAGTAACAGAACTTCTAAGAGCCTTGAGGCTAGGCACAGGTTTCCATGATATTTATGAGTGATTATTCTGCAGTATTGTTATGATGGTAGGATATTCACCTACGTGTCGGGGCAGTGAGTGACTTGAAGGGTGGATTACTCCGTGCATGATCTAGAGATTTAGTATTTTATTCCTAGCTGGGGAAAGGCAATCAGTCTGAGAATGTTTAGGTTTGAGATGATGAGAGGATGAGACTTGCTGTATTCAAGTGTGTGGAGCCATCACCGGCGACGTGATATCATCATCCTCGATTGAATGTGTTAAGTGCCGGTGTGCTAGTTTTCTTCAAATTCGCCTTTGGAGAAGGGTGTTGTGGGTCAGTAATAAAGAAGCGACAGTCAGAGATCGCGAGAAGTGGTGGTTTAGGATGGAATCAGTGTTCCTAGCATTGACGGCTCGAGAAAGACATCTTCAAAAGTGTTTAAAGTTAGTAGCGACTTGTGGGTTCAAGTTCTATGAAGATAGATTTTATTTTAAGGCAACAATTGAGCAGCAAAGTATGAGGAAGGACGCGGGGGAAGTGTCAGGCGGTGTTTAAAATGTCTAGAAGGCCAGATATAAGAAGCTCGGGTCGATTGGTTGATTAAAGGATCGAGTTTGCTCGAAGTGGGAGAGTGGCAAAGTTCCATATAGGCTTGGTAGTAGAAGAACTACACGCCTAAGGAGATTTTGGAATGATCTGGTATTTTAGTGACTGACAATTGAAGCCTGCGGGTTTAATTTGAAGTATGTTCTGTTATGGAGGAAGAGATTTGGTATGACGGAAAGGAGCTGCTTGAAATGAAGAAGGATGCAGCATAACTCTTAATTGGAAGAGTTTTGCCACACATTTAATTGATGTCCACGAGGGGTGAATAGACTGGTGCAGCTGGAGAGGGAGCTCAGACCTAGGATGGGTTATTGAAGACATAGTGATTGTACCCCGTGCGGCAGCGTTGGAAGACGTCGGGAAGTGATTTCTACAAGTGGGTCATCCCTTGTGAGCAGGTTAGCGGTCATGTGGTTGGCGAAGCTTCTGCAAAGAATTATATTGGTTATACAACAAAGATATTGGTCGTACGAATGTGGTTGATAATTCAAAATATGAAAATTGGACTTTACAGAAAGATTCCGAGAATTGCGGCAGATGATTGCGTAAGTTTATGTCAATAAGAGATAAAGGATTCTGGTGAGTTCCAGAGTTGTGTAATAGTGGCTTCAAGCTAAGTGGGAGAGTCCCACCTCCTAAGATTGGGTTGCATGGTTAACTACTTGCGAGGTTTCCATTTATTTGCATATATTTGGGTTGTTTTAGCTACGAGAAAAAACCATAAGTGGTAATATGAGCAAGGAATTGGAAAGGTGTGCTATTGTTGGCCTTGCTGGCTCATGTTCAAATATTGGAAAGGATTTGGGATTTGTGCTTTGTATGGATGCGGGTTCCAAGGGAAATGATTCTGCCAGGTACTTCGTCAAGAGGGTGTTCATGTTCTAGAAGATTGATGGTGCTAATTATATTCGGGGCCAAGTCGAAGCGGGTGGCTCTTAGCATCTGTCCTAACGGATTCAAACAGGTAAAAGTGTGGTGCCTAATGAGGTCGAGCTTATAGGTACAATTAAGAATCAAGCTTTGTAGCAGCTTATAAGAAGGGGCACAAGATGGTCTATGATGTATTGACTTGCATTGTAGCATTTGGGAGGTATGAAATGGTTTATGGGATTTGAGACAACATCGTCTCGCGATTCAAGGTCACTCGGGATGAGTGCGGATGGAGTATGTTATGTGTTGGATGGAGCTAGTAATATTTCTAAGGCAATTTACGATAAATTGGAAGAAGGTAGATTGATTATCCATAGTTGAATTGGCATATTTGGTGCAATAAGTGATATAGAATTTGAACTGAGGATCGAGGTTTGAGTTCGGTGGTGACAAGGATGTCACGAGCTCGGACGAGCAGGAAAGAAGTTTCGATGTTTAAAGTAAGTTGGTGGTTTCTTTAGTGTCACCTAAAATCGGTGTTTTATGAAGAAGGCTTTGCATCATGGTTAGGGGTTCTTGATCGCTTTTAGTGTTAGAGTGGCCGGTGGTTTGGATGTACAGACCTGTTATGTGTTTCGGAAGGTTGTGGGAGCGTGTCACACATGAATATTGTATAAGTGTGACATGTACTCACTTGATTGATTAAAGATTTAAACCAAGTATGAGGATTGTGGTGATATCATTAATTTGAGAATTTATGCCTGTACGACACTTGATTTATTGGGTTACGGGTTGTGGAAGTTTGCTCCGATTATGATGGGTTATCTTGTGTGTTGTGAGAGAAAGGGGAGTTATTATAAACCGTTGAAAGGTTATTAGCCTAGTTCAGTGAGATCAGAACCAGCTGGAGGTCTATAGATAAATTTAAATGTAAATGTGGGCCTTATATCAGGTCGAATTTGCTCATTTCAGCATAAGCGCTCCTTATGGAGGAGTAATCAGATGTGGGGTGTTATTTCGTCATCAGCTATTTCATGTAATGATATATCGCACCATGTGAGTGGTGAGATGGCTTGGTGAATTTCTTATGCTTTGAGGTTCCGCATAAAGGTGATGTTATATGAGCAGGATGGCTCTTGAGACTCAGACTGTATATCGCACCTCAGTTGTGCTTGAGTTTGTGGATTATAGCGTTATATGTCTTCCCAGGGAATGGTATTATACACTTAGCGTGTTTATGACTGATATTCAGTATTTTGTTGTAATGAGCAATTTAGCTCGATGTACATCTCCTTATGCGAGTTTCATGTGTGGATCCGGTGGCATGCCGCTATGGTTATGTTGTGTGGATCGGGTGGCACGCTGCCATGGTTATGACTGCTCGAATCGGATTGCGCCGCAACAGTATGATGTTTAGTATAGTTCCCCATATCTTTTTATGGTGTTCTGTTTCCTATTTTCTGAGGGAAGCTCATATTAGCTGTGCGCCCGCGTCGCATGTAGGATTCGCGACTAGGGTAATTGAATTTCCTTTTTTAGAGTTCATTTTCCTTTTGTATCGCATTCTAATTGGTAGCCTATTTGCACATTGTGGTATTATATGAGACTTTTGATCATGTCCGGGATAGCTTATAGCCGGAGTAGTTCGTACTGCGTGAGACGAGATCGTTGGATATAGGATCGGTGCAATCTGATTATATGAAGTATATTAAGAAGCTAAGACCATTATTTGGTTCAGAATGAGGTGATGGTTCTTGTCAGGGGTATAGACTCAATGATTGGTTGACTCGTCAGTTGGTTACGAATTTCTGCACATCTATTCCGTCGTGGCGATATTGTACGAGTTAGAGAAAGACCTATGTAGGTCATAAGGTACAATGGGAGCATCAGATTCGTGGAATTTTAACTAAGTTGATCGAAAAATGTTATTGTGGTCCGGTGAGTAAAGTGATGCTAGGGGTGAATTCAACAAAGTTATGTAGCTATGTTTGGGTGCAGCGTGTAGTGATTGATATGGTGATCTTATGTTGGAACAGGCTGGGCATAGAATTTCGGATGTTGGAATTGGGGTCTAAGGCTTATTTGATTGAATAAAAGGGAATATCTTCAGAATTGATCAAGCTAAGGTGCTCAACTGAGTTGTGTTAGCACGAGAAGATGCATGAGGTGTTAAACAGTGATTTCAGACTACTTCACTATAGTTCTCAGAACGTTTGAGGACGAACATATGTTTAAGTGGGAGAGAATGCAACGACCCAACCAGTCGTTTTGAGCTCTAGCATGTCGCTCAGCAGTCTGGGGCCATGAACAGCTTTATTTAAGGTATTATGACTTGTATGCGTGGTTGGAATCGAATTTCGGGAACTCAGAGTTGATTTGGAAAGAGAATTCTCATTTCGGAAGCTTAAAGTTGAAGGAATCAACTAGGATTGGAATTTTGAGTAAACGACCTCAGAATCGGGATTTGAAGTTTCCAGTAGGCTCGTATGATGATTTTGGACTTGGGCGTATACCCAGATCGGGTTTTGGATGACCCGGGAGCATTTTGGCGCCTATTGTGGAAGTTGGAATTTTGGAAAAAATTTCATAAGTTTGGTTTGAAGTGCATTTTAGTGTTATCGATGTCCGTTTGGGATTCCGAGACTGGGACTAGCTCCAGATAGAAAATTGGCTACAGATTGAAGTGCAATTCGGAGGTCCGTAGGTCATCTTAGAGCTATTTGGCTGAAGATAGAAAATTGAAGGTTTTTGAGAAGTTTGACTGGAAGTGGACTTTTTGATATCGGGGTCGGAATGTCATTCCGGAAGTTGGAGCAGGTCTGTAATGTCGAATATGACTTGCCTACAAAATTTGGGGTCCATCGAATGAGATTTGATAGGTTTCGGCATCAGATGTGAAATTTAGAAATTTCAAAGTTTATAAAGATGAATTTTGGAGCGATTTGCAATTTCGACGTTGTTTGATGTGATTTGAAGCTTCGACTAAGTCCGTGATATGTTTCCAGACTTGTTGGCACGTTCGGATGGGGTCCCAAAGTGCTCGGGTGAGTTTCGGGGTGGTTTCGGATCATTTCTAGGCCATTTATAACTGCTGGTTTTTGGCTACAGCAGGGTGGTCGCGATCGCGGTAAGTAAAATGTGAGAAACGGGCCAGTGAATCGCGATCGCGGAAAGCCTTACGCGATCACGTAGAGTAAATATTCTGCTGCACTAACTCGACTTCGGAGGCTCATATCTCACTATATATACGGAATTTTGAGATGATATAAAAATAGAAGTTGTCGACCTTTGTGTCTAGTTTCTAGAGAAGTAAACCATTCATGATTTGAACTTGTGTACAAATAGATATGGCTGTTATACTATAGTGTGTCCGGAAAGATGAAGAAGAAAATTGAGTTACACATGGGCTGTCTTTGACAGATTATATCTTAAAATATATAAAATTCGGAAATGACCAACACATGAAAGCTGTATATATTTGAGTCTAGTTTTCAGAACATTTAACCATTTATCATTTGGAGTTGTGTGCAAAGAGTTATGACTATTCTATTAGAGGTTTTCCGGAAGGCTGAGAAATTATTCTCCGCGATCGCGAAGCTCTTTCCGAGATCGCGAAAAGTAAATTTTGGGCTGGAAAAATTGTTCTCCGTGATTGCGAAGCATTTTTTGTGACCGCAATAAGTAAATACCTGAGCAGAATAGTATTTTAGCGGGTTTAGTTCATTTTTATACATTTCTACGAAGCATGGACGAATTTTGGAGAGCGTCAAGAAGGGATTTCGTCATCTATGTTAAGGCAAGTTACTCCTACTCATTTCCAAGTTAAATATAAGATTATATCATGGAATTAGACATGAAAATTGTAGGAAAATTGGCATTTTTGGAAGAAAACCTAGAAACTTGATAAATTGGATTTTACCACGAATTTGAGCATGGAATTAGGAGTAAATTGTATATTTGAGCTAGTGAAGCTATGGGTAGAGTATATTTTCGAGAAAATTTCGGAATCCAGGAACGTGGGCCCGAGGGCATTTTGGTCAACTTTTCGATCGAAGTTAGGAATTTCTATAAATTAGATTGTAATGAATATTTGAGCATACATTAATGGATTTGCGTAACCGCTGGCTAGTTTTGGAGCGTGGTGCGTCAATTAGAGTCTTCGGAAGGGCGTGGAATGCCGGTTATGGATCTCCGGAGCGAGGTGAGTCTCCTTTCTAACCTTGTAAGAGGGAATTGTCCCCATACGTGAGTTAATTGGTTATGTGCTCCTAATTGTGGGGGATACGTATGCACGAGGTGATGAGAGTCCGTGCGTAGATACTATTATGCGATTGTCCGGGTAGTTAGGACCCAAAAGCATGCTATACTTGGATTAATTATAAGCTCATTGACAGCTTGGATCGCTTAGATCGTATTGAATTTTAAAAAGGATTAAGCTTCTATTTCTTAAATTGTTAAAAGAGAACTGGCTTTCAATAGGACAAAGGTTCTCTGATAAATCCTTAATTCGCTATTTGAGCACGTATTTTTATGTGAACCTGCGTCGCATGATTGATTGTTTATTTTATGTTTACCGCATCTCATGGATAGTTCGCGAGCGGGGTAATAGATACATCTATGGTTCGAGCCGTTCGACCCTCGGCAGTGCACAGTTTACATTTCTGTTCGAGCGGACCGTCGACCTCGGCATGATTTGCGTATGATATATTGTTGCCTGAGAATTTTAAATGTTGATATTGCCTTTCATGGCTTGAGATAAATTGATAAGGTAATGAAAAGTAAACCTTGAAAATCCTTTATTATTTGTTAAAGGTGTTTACCTATTTTCCGACTTCGCAAGTTAGAACTACTATATAAATCCATGATTTCCTCACGTTTTTAGTACATCATTATTAGACCACTAGTAAGTGTCGAAGTTGACCATCTCGTCTCTACTTCTTTGAGATTAGGCGGGATACTCATTGAGTACACGTTTCGACTGGTCGTTTTGCATTTTAGAACCTCGTTCCCCTAAATAAAGCCCCCTATACTTGCTTTAACTAACTTACGACTTGCGGGGGTGATTGGTTCGGGAGTTGGAAGAGTTTTGAGTAAAAATATGTCCATTTGCTTCTTTAAGATTTTCTTAAAAGACCAAGTTTGACTTCGGTCAACATTTTGGGAAAATGGACTTGGATTCATGATTTGACAATTTTTGAGGGTCCGTGAGAAAATATGGGACCTGGGCGTGTGTCCGGAATCGAATTCCGAGGTCCCTAGCCTGAGTAATGAATTTTAATTTAAAATTGTTTAATTAAAGTTTTAAAGAATTAAAGAAACTAAGTAATCATTGATTCCCTAGGTATCAGGCTCGGATTTTAGTTCCAGAGCTTGGTACAGGTCCGTAATGTCGTTTAAGACTTGCCCGTAAAATTTGGTGCCCATCCGAGCAGTTTAAGGGCGTTTTGACCCGTTAGAGAAGAATTAAGAACTTTAAGATTCAATAGTTTGATTCATTTGGTTTTAGGATGTGATTCCGAGATTTAGCGTTGTTTTGGGAGTTCCGAGGGTTTGAGTAGGTCTGCCTCGTGATTTCAGACTTGTCGGTACATTCGGGCCGGGCTCGGGAGTCCTGAGCATCAAACGAGCGAGGTTCGAGCTAAGTAAGAAAAATGAAGAAGAGCTGAAGTTGTTGCTTCTATTATAACCGCATCTGCAGTTCTTGGACCGCTGAAGCAGTACCACTGATATGGTCAGCCCATCGCAAAAGCGGAAAGAGCCAGGCCAAGGGCAAATCGCAGAAGCGGCCCAAAGATCACAGAAGCGGTTCCGCTTAAGCAGCCCCCAGACCGCAGAAGCGGTCCAGCTCTTTAGGCCCAAATCCGCAGAAGAGTCTCGAAATCTGCAGAAGCGGACCCGCAAAAGTGGGCACCTGACCACAGAAGCGGGCCAGGCTTCTTGGGCCATCTCCGCAAAAGCGGACCTTTTTCCGCAGAAGCGGTCATGGCACCGCAGAAGCGGAAATCACTAGGGCAGAGAGTTCATTTAATTCCAACTCAAAGCCATTTATTTCATTCACAACTCCACACTTGGGCGATTTGGGTGCTTCCAAAAGAGAGGGTTTCAACATAACATTTTAAGGTAAGTAATTCCCATTCATCCTTGGTTTAAATACATACACATTAGGTACATTAAACAATAAAAGCTAAGTAAAATCAAGGGTTAGATCTAGACCTAGGGCTTTAATAAAACTAAGATTTAGTCATGAAATTTGCTATTTAATGAACTAGAAATGATATATTATCGATCCTTAGGTTGTAGAGAACAACTTCCTTCAAAAAAATCTCGAAATCCGAGCACGTGGGCCCGAGGTCATAATTTAGGAAACTTGTGAAAAGTGGTTGAGAAATGGCTTAAATAGCTAGAATTCGATCTTGTAAACTTATATTGACTAGTTCTTACTTCCTTTAACTAGCTTGAGATAGTTTGGCTTCATCTTGCGGGCTTGGACTTGTTTTGATATTGGAAGTGCACGTTGGAGCGAGGTGAGTCTCCTTTCTAACATTATAAGAGGGAATTGTCCCCATAGGTATAATAATTGAATTAATTGTCATTGTATTCGGGGGCTACGTACGTACTAGGTGACGAGAATTCGTACGTAGTGACTGTTATGTTAAGTCCGGGTAGTTTATGACCCACAAGTATGCTCTGCGTGACATTCTAGTACGTGTGGATTAATTCGGAATTATATGAACTACCTTGAGTAGGAAGAATGAGACTAGAGAATGACCCTTATCCTATTTGGCTTTTAACGGAAAATCCTTAGTATTTCTGTGTATGGCTACTTCTCACGTACATTTTAATTGTTAATGTTTCTTGTTAATGATTTTATTTTCTATTTGACCGCGTCGCACGGGTGATTCGCGAGCGGGGTAATAGATGCATCTATGGTTCGACTTGTTCGACCCTCGGCAGTGCACAGTTTATTTTATGTTGGACTGGGTCGTATGTTCCACGATGATTATTTGCTTATGGTTTACTTATAAATCCTTGAAGGGCTGAGATACATATCTGCTTAGACTATATACAAGCATTCTTGTTAGTGTTTGGGAAAGAACTGTTACTCCATAATTATTAAATGTATATAGCTTTAGATATCCATGATTATTAAAAACTCTTCGCATATTAATAGACTCTAGCAAGTATCAAGTCGACCTCTCGTCTCTACTTCTTTGAGATTATTCGGGATACTTACTGGGTACATATTGTTTTATGTACTCATACTACACTTTTGTACTTAATTGTACAGGATCTGAGGCGGGTGGATCTGCTTATCATTCCGATGCGTATCCGTGAGCGGACTTGGGACTTCTACGGTGAGCTACTTTTCATCCTTGTCGACTCGCAGCCGAAGAAGTCTCTCTTTGTATTTCTATTTTCTTTCTATTCGGACCCAGACAGTAGGATAGTATGATATTCTTTTGGATGCATATTCTACTAGTTGCCCATAACTTGTGACACCAGGTTCTGGCACATACTTTGGTAGACGATTATTTTGGGTTGTGTAATTATGTCACTTACAGTATTTCGCTCTTCTCGTTTAAATTCCAAGTTAAGTGTTTATTCCACTTCTTTCTAATTAAAAGCAACATCTACATTTTAGTAATGTTCCGCAATGGCTTGTCTGACAAGGGTTTCAGGCGCCTTCATGACCTATTGTGGAAATGGGTCGTTACAACATGGTATCAGAGCACTACGTTCACGTATGTCTCACGAGTTACAGGAAAACCTAATAGAGTCTTGTTGATCAGTACAGAGACGTCTATATTTATCTTCGAGAGGCTATAGGGTATTAGAAAAGACTACTCTTTATTCATTTCCTCTCGTGCAGTGCATAGTGTACTAAATTTCCCTCTTCTATTCTCTCACAGATGGTGAGAAATCGCACCGCTGATGTTTTGGACCTAGGAGGAGCTGCTGCCCCCATTGCTAGAGGCCGATGTAGAGGCCGGGGGAGGGCATCGGCCCGTGGTAGGGGACGAGGGCATCCCAAAGCTGTTCTAGTTGCACCATCGGCAGATCCTGTGGAGGACCGTATTATTGAGGAGCAGGGCGAGGCGCCCGTAGCTGAGCCTACCCCGGTGGATTTCATGATAGCACTGGGATTTCAGGAGGTCATGGGCGGCATGCTACGATTCATGAACACTATGAATCAGGCTGGTTTATTTCCATCAGACCCAGCTACTTCGCAGGCAGGAGGGGGAGCCCAGACCACTACTGCTCAGGCTCCGGGTCACGTAGCTGCAGTGTATTAGACTCTAGGTGCACTACCCGTGGATGGGGCTCAGCTAGTTGCTGCAGTGACACCCCAGCTCAGGCCAGCTGCGGATGGTGATCCGTAGAAGTTATTGGACAGATGGACTAGTCTTCATCCTCCAGTCTTCGGGGGAGAGCATCATGAGGATGCTCATGACTTCATAGACAGGTGCAGGGACATGCTGCAAAATATGAGGATATTGGAGTCGCATGGATTTGACTTTACTACTTTTCAGCTTGAGGGCAAAGCACGCAGATGGTGGCAGTCCTATGTACTTGGCAGACCAGCAAGTTCTCCCCTCTCACTTGGGGTCTGCTCACTCAGTTATGCCATCGATACATTCCGTCCTCTGAGAGGGAAGAGCTGCAGTATCAGTTTGAGCACCTAGAGCAAGGTCAGATGTCAGTGACCGACTCTGAGGCGAGGTTCTCTAAGTTGTCTTGCCATGCACTTATGTTATTTCCCACAAAGGCAGAGAGAGTGCGAAGGTTTCTTGTGGGATTACATCCCACCATCCGGTCTGGTATGGCTCAAGAGGTAGAGATGGGTACAGGGTACCAACTAGTGGTTGAGATTGCATGTAGGATTGAGGGTTATCGTCTGAGGTGTAGAGAGAAGATGCCGCAATATAAGAGGGCTAGATTTTTAGGAGAGTTCAGAGGTGCCCCAGCTAGGGGTAGAGGCCACTTCGGGAGTGGTCAGCCCAGCAGGCCCTCACACTTAATACCAGCACCCCCTCTCCGAGGTGCCCCAGCGAGGCCTTATTTCAGTGCGATGTCGGAGGGTTCTTACCATCTACCAGCTACTCAGGGTTCCTCCGGTGGGTATTCTAGGTATCAGGATTCTTCTAATGCTCCTTTTAGCGCCATGCCAGAGAGTTCCTATCGTCCACCAGCTATCTAGGGTTCTTCCAGTGGGTATTTGCGTCAGTAGACTCAGACTTCAGGGCAGCAGGATATGGTTCCTAGAGCATTCTACGAGTGTGGAGATTCGGGTCACCTGAAGAGGACTTGCCCCAAGCTTCGGGGTAAGATAGTACAGCAGGGTCGGTAGCCCCAAACTCTGGCACCAGCTACTCAGCCACCTAGAGGTAGAGGGTACATGGGTAGAGGCCATCCTAGAGGTGGAGATCAGACAGGGAGAGGTCAACCAGCTACTCCCCAGTTAGGTGGAGGCCAGACAGCTGGTGCTCCAGTAAGATTCTATGCTCTTCCGGTCAGGCCAGATGCATTGGCCTCAGATGCCGTCATCAGAGGTATTATTTTCGTCAGTGGTAGAGATGCTTCAATATTGTTTGATCCAGGGTCTACCTATTCATATGCGTCACCTCTGTTTTCTCATTTCCTAGTTATTTCTCCGGAGCCTTTGGTCACTCCTGTTCATATATCCACCCCCGTGGGTGATTCTGTGGTTGTGGATCGGATCCACCCGTCATGTATGGTCACTTTTTGTGGTCTCAAGACTAGGGCTGATCTTCTGTTGCTCGATATAATTGATTTTTAGGTAATCCTGGGCATCAATTGGTTATCTTCATATCATGTCTTCCTTCATTGCCATGCCAAGACTGTTTCACTAGTGATGCCTGGATCGCCGGGATTGGAGTGGAAGGGTTCCACAGTTGATATGCCTAGCAGGGTCATTTCTTTCCTGAAGTCTCGACATATGGGCGAGAAGGGGTGTTTGGCCTATCTAGGTTATGTTCGAGACGTCACTATAGAGTCTCCAATGATTGATTAAGTGCCAGTAGTCCGAGAGTTCACTGATGTTTTTCCTTCTGATCTTTCTAGCATGCCTCCGGATCGCGATATTGATTTCTGTATTGATTTGACTCCAGGCACTCAGCCTATATCTATTCCACCATACTGTATGGCTCCTAAGGAGTTGAAGGAGCTGAAGCAGCAGTTAGATGAGTTATTAGCAAAGGGGTTTGTCAGGCCCAGTGTATCACCTTGGGTCGCACCAGTGCTATTTGTGAAGAAGAAGGATAGGACCATGCAGATGTGCATTGATTATCGCCAGTTGAACAAGGTCACCATCAAGAACAAGTACCCGTTACCTCATATTGATGATTTGTTCGACCAGTTACAGGGAGCTAGGGTGTTCTCTAAGATTGACCTGAGGTCAGGGTAACATCAGCTGAAGATTTGAGACTCGGATGTTCTGAAGACTGCATTCAGGACTAGATATGGCCACTATAAGTTTCTGGTGATGTCCTTCGACTTGACTAATGCCCCGGCAGCATTTATGGATCTGATGAACCGGGTATTTAGGCCTTATATTTATTCCTTTGTTATCGTCTTCATTTACGACATCTTGATATACTCACGTAGCCTGGGGGGCACGAGAAACATCTGAGAGTAGTGCTTCAGACCTTGCGAGGGCAGAAGTTGTATGCTAAGTTCTCCAAGTGTGAGTTTTAGCTTGATTCAGTAGCATTCTTGGGGCATATTATGTCCGGATGGGGTATTAAGGTAGATCCCAAGAAGATTGAGGCAGTTTAGAGTTGGCCACGTCCCACTTTAGTGATCGAGATCAGGAGTTTCCTGGGGTTAGCGAGTTATTATCGGTGATTTGTGCAGGGCTTCTCATCTATTGCATCACCTTTGACTAGACTGACCCAGAAGAGTACCCCATTCATTTGGTCCGATGATTGCGAGGAGAGCTTTCTGAAGCTCAAGATAGCTTTGACTATGGCACCAGTTCTTGTGTTGCCTTCTGGTGCAGGGATGTATACAATATATTGTGACGCTTCACGCGTTGGTTTGGGATATGTGATGATGCAGGAGAGGCGATTTATTGCATATGCTTCGTGTCACCTGAAGATTCATAAGAAGAATTACCCTGTGCACGATCTGGAGTTGGCACCGATTGTTCATGCTCTTGAGATATGGAGGCACTATTTGTATGGTGTGCCTTGTGAGGTTTACACCAATCACCGCATCTTACAACATTTTTTCAGGCAGAGGGATCTCAATTTTAGACAGTACAGGTGGCTTGAGTTGCTAAAGGATTATAAATTTACCATTCTATCATCCGGTCAAGGCGAATGTGGTTGCGGATGCCTTGAGCAGAAAGGCGAAGAGTGTGGGTAGCTTGACATTCATTCCAGTAGAGGAGAGGCCCCTAGCTTTGGATATCCAGTCCTTGGCTAGCAGACTTGTGAGGTTGGACATTTCAGTGTCCAGCCGAGTTCTAGCATGTGTGGTTGCTCAGTCCTCGCTATTGGGGGAGATTAAGGCCCGACAACTTGATGATCCACATTTGGCGGTTCTCATAGAGACGATACTTCAAGCAGGTAACAAGGAGGTTTCTATTGGCGAGGATGGCGTTTTGCGACTCCAGGGTCATCTATGTGTTCCTAATGTTGATGGTCTGAGGGAGAGGATCCTAGAGGAGGCACACAGTTTGCGGTATTCTATCCACCCAGGGGTTACGAAGATGTATCGTGATTTGAGGTAGCATTACTAGTGGCGAGGGATGAAGAAGGACATAGTGAAGTATGTGACTAAGTGTTTGAATTGCCAGGAGGTCAAGTACGAATATCAGAGGCCAGGTGGGCTACCACAGCAGATGCCCATACCAGAGTGGAAGTGGGAATGCATCACCATGGACTTCGTAGTAGGGTTACCGCAGACTTTGCGAAAGGTTGATTCAGTCTGGGTCATTGTGGATATATTGACCAAGTCGGCCCATTTCATTCCAGCGGCGACTACTTATACAACGGAGAGGTATGCTAAGATCTATATTCGGGAGATAGTTTCATTGCATGGTGTGCCAGTTTCCATCATATCATACCGAGGCCCTCAGCTCACCTCCCATTTCTGGAGAGTCGTGCAGAGTGAGTTGGGGACTCGCGTAGAGCTTAGCACAACATTCCATCATCAGACTGACGGACAGTCGGAGCAGACAGTGCAGATCTTGGAGGATATGCTTAGAGCATGTGCGATTGATTTTGGAGGATAGTGGGATCAGTTCTTGCCTCTAGCAGAGTTTGCATACAACAACAGCTATCAGTCCAGCATAGAGATGGCCCCTCTTTATATGGTCGACGTTGTCGTTCTCCTATTGGGTGGTTTGAGCCTGGCGAGGCTAAGTTACTTGGTACAGATTTTATACAGGATGCCTTGAATAAGGTAAAGTTGATTCAGGAGAGGCTTCGCATAGCTCAGTCCAGACAGAAGAGTTACGCGGATTAGAAGGCGCGTGATGTATCATTCATGATTGGCGAGAAGGTTCTCTTGAAGGTCTTGCCAATAAAGGGCATTATGAGGTTTGGGATGAAGGGAAAGCTAAGCCCCAGGTTTATTGTGCCCTTCGAGGTGTTGAGACGAGTTGGGGAGGTTGCCTATGAGCTTGCTTTACCCCCCAGTTTATCGGGAGTTCATCCAGTTTTCCATGTTTCGATGCTTCAAAAGTACCATGCCGACCTATCACACGTGTTGGACTTAAGTACCATCCAGTTATATGAGAGTTTGGGATATGAGGAGGAGCCAGTTTCCATTATTGATAAACGAGATCGCCAGTTGAGATTAAAGAGGATTTATGCAGTGAGGGTCCAGTGGAGGGGCCAACCAGTCGAAGAGGCGACCTGGGAGTTCGCGAAGGACATGCGGAGCAGATATCCCCACTTATTCAGTACTCCATGTACTTTTCTATACTTGTTCAAGGATGAACGTTTGTTTAAGAGGTGGAGAATGTAACGACCCAATTGGTCGTTTTGTGTTTTAGAACCCCGTTCCCCTAAATAAAGCCCCCACATACTTGCTTTAACTAACTTACGACTTGCGGGGGCGATTGGTTCGGGAGTTGGAAGAGTTTTGAGTAAAAATATGTCCATTTGCTTCTTTAAGATTTTCTTAAAAGACCAAGTTTGACTTCGGTCAACATTTTGGGAAAACGGACCCGGATTCGTAATTTGACAATTTCTGAGGGTCCGTGAGAAAAAAATGGGACCTGGGCGTGTGTCCGGAATCGAATTCCAACATCCCTAGTCCGAGTAATGAATTTCTATTTAAAATTATTTAATTGATGTTTTAAAGAATTAAAGAAACTAAGTAATCATTGATTCCCTAGGTATCGGGCTCGAATTTTGGTTTCGGAGCTTGGTACAGGTCCTTAATGTTGTTTAAGACTTGTCGGTAAAATTTGGTGCCAATCCGAGTAGTTTAAGGGCGTTTTGACCCGTTAGAGGAGAATTAAGAACTTGAAGATTCAATAGTTTGATTCATTTGGTTTTAGGAGGTGATGTCGAGATTTAGCATTGTTTTGGGAGTTCCGAGGGTTCGAGTAGGTCCGCCTCGTGATTTTAGACTTGTAGGTATGTTCGGTCTGGGATCGGGAGCCCTGAGCGTCAAACGAGCGAGGTTCGAGCTAAGTAAGAAAATTGAAGAAGAGCTGAAGTTGTTGCTTCTGTCATAACCGTATCTGCGGTTCTTGGACCGCAGATGCAATCAGCCTATCGCAAAAGCTGAAAGGGCCAAGCCAATGCGAAACTGCAGAAGTGGCCCAGAGACCCAAGAAGCGGTTCTTCTTAAGCGGCCCCCAGACCGTAGAAGCGGTCCTGCTCCTTAGGCCCAAATCCACAGAAGTGGACCTGCAAAAGTGGGCACCTGACCGCAAAAGCGGGCCACGCTTCTTGGGCCATCTCCGCAAAAGCGTGCCTTTTTCCGCAGAAGTGATTTCTCCAGAAGTGGTCATGGCACCGCAGAAGCGGTAATCGCTGCGGCAGAGAGTTCATTTAATTCGAACTTAAAGCCATTTATTTCATTCACAACTCCAAATTTGGGCTATTAGGGTGCTTCCAAAAAGAGGTTTTCAACATAACATTGTAAGGTAAGTAATTCCCATTCATCCTTAGTTTAAATACATGTACATTAGGTAGATTAAACAATAAAAACTAAGTAAAATCAAGGGTTAGAGCTAGACCTAGTGTTTTAATAAAACTTAGATTTAGCCATGAAATTTGCTATTTAATGAACTAGAAATGATATATTATCGATCCTTAGGTTGTAGAGAACAACTTCATTCGAAAAATCTCGGAATCCGGCCACGTGGGCCCAGGGTCGGAATTTAGGAAACTTGTGAAAAGGTTTGAAAATTGTCTTAAATAGCTAAAATTCGATCTTGTAAATTTATATTGACTAGTTCTTACTTCCTTTTACTAGCTTGATATCGTTTGGCTCCGACTTGAGGGCTTGGACTTGTTTTGATATTGGAAGTGCACGTTGGAGCAAGGTGAGTCTCCTTTCTAACCTTATAAGAGGGAATTGTCCCCATAGGTATAATAATTGAATTAATTGTCATTGGATTCGGGGGCTACGTACGCACTAGGTGACGAGAATCTGTACGTAGTTACTATTATGTTAAGTCCGGGTAGTTTAGGACCCACAAGTATGCTCTACGTGACATTCTAATACGTGTTGATTAATTCGGATTTATATGAACCACCTTGAGTAGGAAGAATGAGACTAGAGAATGACCCTTATCCTGATTGGATTTTAAAGGAAAATACTTGGTATTTCTGTGTATGGCTACTCCTCACGTACATGTTAATTGTTAATGTTGCTTGTTAATGAGTTTATTTTCTATTTGACCGCGTTGCACGGGTGATTCGCGAGCGGCGTAACAGAAGCATCTATAGTTCGAGTCGTTCGACCCTCGGCAATGCATAGTATATTTTATGTTGGATCGGGCCGTACGTTCCACGATGATTATTTGCCTATGTTTTGCTTAGAAATCTTTCAAGGGCTAAGATACATATCTGCTTAGACTATATACTAGCATTCTTGTTAGTGTTTGGGAAAGAACTGTTACTCCATGATTATTAAATGTAAATAGCTTGAGATATCCATGCTTATTATTAACTCTTCGCATATTAATTGACCCTAGTAAGTATCACATCGACCTCTCGCCTCTACTTCTTTGAGATTAGACGGGATACTTACTGGGTACATATTGTTTTATGTACTCATACTACACTTCTGTACTTAATTGTACAGGATTTGAGGCAGGTGGATCTAGTTATCATTCCGGTGCGTATCCGTGAGCGGACTTGGGACTTCGACTGTGAGCTGCTTTCCCTCCATGTCGACTTCAGCCGAAGAAGTCTTTCTTTTTATTTCTATTTTCTGTATATTCGGACTCAGACAGTAGGATAGTATGATATTCTTTTGGATGTATATTCTACTAGTTGCCCGTAACTTATGACACCAGGTTCTGGCACATACTTTGGAAGACGATTATTTTGGGTTGTGTAATTATATCACTTTCAGTATTTCACTCTTCTAGTTTAAATTCCAAGTTAAGTGTTTATTCCACTTCTCTCTAATTAAAAACAACATATAAATTTTAGTAATGTTTCGCAATGGCTTGTCTGAAAAGGGTGTCAGGTGCCCTTACGACCTTTTGTGGAAATGGGTCGTGACACTCATTGAGTACACGTTATTTACGTACTCATACTACACTTCTATGAATTTTTGTTGCACAGGTATATGTAACTCTAGCGGTCTACTGGGCGTAGCAGCACGGATGATTCTGGGACTAGGTGAGTTGCATTATTCGAGACGGTCGCAGTTACACCAGTCCCTTCCTGTATACTGTATTTACTTTCTATCCACTGTATTTCGGATGGATGTTGTATTTTATTTTCTTGTCAGTAGATTCTCATGTACTTGTGACACCAGGTCTGGGATGGTTTGAAGTATCTTATATTAGTTGCTTATCATTTAAATTTGATTTGAGACTATTATCTTTTAAAATTGCTAAATTTGAAGGAAATTCCTGGATTTTTAAAAGTACTAAAATGAGAGTTGGATTAAGTAATTTGGTTGTCTTGCCTGACAGCAGTGTCCGGCGCCACCACGACCCTTAGTGTATTTTGGGTCTTGACAACATGGTATTAGAGCATTAGGTTCTCGTTGGTCTCACGAGTCATGAGCAAGTCTAGTAGAGTCTCGCGGATCGGTACGAAGACGTCTGTACTTATCTTCGGGAGGCTACAGGGCTGTTAGGAGTACTTCCCTTCTTGATTTCCTTATCATGCGGTTCGATTTCTTTGAGACTTATGCCGTTGATTCCTTCCTACTCAATCTTACGCGACGTGAGCGCTTGTTGGAAATCGAGAATTGAAGAATTGAAATTAGCTCATTTTTCTTCATTTCTTCAAAGCATGGATAATTTTTGGAGAGCTTCAAGAAGGGATTTCATCATCTATGTTAAGGTAAGTTACTCCTACTCATTTCCAACTTAAATACAAGATTATATCATGGAATTAGACGTGAAAATTGTAGGAAAATTGAGGTATTTGGAAGAAAACCTAGAAAATTGATAAATTGGATTTTACCATGAATTTGAGCATGTAATTAGGAGTAAATTATATATATGTGAGCTAGTGAAGCTATGGGTAAAGTACATCTTCGAGAAATTTTGGAATTCGGGCACATGGACCCGAGGGCGTTTTGGTCAACTTTTCGATCAAAGTTAGGAATTGCTATAAATTAGATTGTAATGATTATTTGAGCATACATTAATGGATTTGCGTAACCGTTGGCTAGTTTAGGAGTATGGTGCATCAATTAGAGTCTTCGGAAGGGCGTGGAATACCGGTTATGGATCTCCGGAGCGCGGTGAGTCTCCTTTCTAACCTTGTAAGAGGGAATTGTCCCCATAAGCGAGTTAATTGGTTATGTGCTCCTAATTGTAGGCACTACGTACGACGAGGTGACGAGAGTTCGTGCGTAGGTACTATTATGCTATTGTCGGGGTAGTTAGGACCCAAAAGCATGCTATACTTGGATTAATTGTAAGCTCACTGATACCTTGGATCGCTTAGATCGTATTGAATAAGTAAATGAATTTCAAAAAGGATTAAACTTCAATATCTTAAATTGTTAAAAGAGGACTGGCTTTTAATTTGACAAATGTTCCCTGGTAAATCCTTAATTCGCTATTTGAGCATGTATTTTTATGTGAACCTGCGTCGCATGATTGATTCGCGAGTAGAGTGATTGTTTATTTTATGTTGACCGCGTCGCATGGATAGTTCGCGAGCGGGGTAATAGATTCATCTATGGTTCGAACTGTTCGACCCTCGGCAGTGCACAATTTATATTTCTGTTGGAGCAGGCCGTCGACCTCGGCATGATTTGTGCATGATATATTGTTGCCTGAGAATTTTAAATGTTGATATTGCCTTTCATGGCTTGAGATAAATTGATAAGGTAATGAAAAGTAAACCTTGAAAATCCTTTATTATTTGTTAAAGGTGTTTACCTGTTTTCCGACTTCGCGAGTTAGAACTACTCTATAAATCCATGATTTCCTCACACTTTGATTACAACATTATTAGACCACTAGTAAGTGTCGAAGTTGACCATATCGTCTCTACTTCTTCGAGATTAGGTGGGATACTCATTGAGTACACGTTGTTTACGTACTCATACTATACTTCTATGCATTTTTGTTGCATAGGTATATGTAGCTCCAGTGGTCTACTAGGCGTAGCACCACGAATCATTCTCGTACTAGGTGAGCTGCATTATTCGAGACGGCTGCAGTTAGATCAGTCCCTTCTAGTATACTACATTTACTTTCTATCCATTGTATTCCGGACGGATGTTGTATTTTATTTCCTTGTCAGTAGATTCTCATGCACTTGTGACACCGGATTCTGGGATGGTTTGAAGTATCTTATATTAACTACTTATCGTTTAAATTCGATTTGAGACTATTATCTTTTAAAATTGCTAAATTTGAAGGAAATTCCTGGATTTTCAAAAAGTATTAAAATGAGAGTTGGATTAAGTAATTTGGTCAACTTGCCTGACAGCAGTGTCCGGCACCACCATAACCCTTAGTGGATTTTGGGTCGTGACATAAGACTTGTAATGTGGTTGCTAAAGAAATAGGATAAGAGGCTCAAATGGGTTAACTACATTACATAACAATTAGGCGGGTAAAATATACTTATCTGACTCAATAAAGAAATGCCTACATCACTTCCTAGACTGAACAAAACTACTATTTCGCTTTGCAAACACACGGGGCAAGTTCTAGGCATCAAATGCAATGCACAGAATAACACCCAAACCTCACACACACATGGCACATAACTCACTCAGGATTGGATTCATCAAGACACCCTAGTCAAAGCAGTTAGCAAATTTAAAATCATACAATTTAAGGTACTTATACAAGAGTCAAAAACTGAGCCTAAGCGTCACAACCAAAGTACTTACTATTCTCAAGGCATAACAAACTCAAGAGATATTGCTTCAATTCAAAACACAACACAATGGCTCCTATTCTTAAAAAAAAAACTAACTGCACCCGGTTCAAATAAAACCCTTGGAAAAGAACCGCGACACAAAGAAAAACCTAGGGAAAATTGCTACACTACCTAACAAAAGAAAATCTATTTTTTTAGACTTAAATCCCTCAAGAAAATTATCTGATAGATCCATCGTCGGAAAAGTCCAATCTTTGCTAAAAAAAATTATTCAATTTGTCACACCTCCTTTTTCGCTTACTACACCACGTAAAGGGCGTAAAGGAGTTTTTCTAATTAAAGTACAATCGGAACGGGATTTATTATTATTTATTCAGAGTTGCCACTTGGGAGATTTATGGTGTCCCAAGTCACCGGTTGAATCCCGAACCGAGGAAATTATGACTCTGTTAATAGTCCGCGACCCAGAAATCCGAGTAAGGAATTCTGTTAACCCGGGAGAAGGCGTTAGGCATTCCCGAATTCCGTGGTTCTAGCATGGTCGCTCAACTGTTGTATTTGATTTTATCTGATTTCAAAACATGTTCTTACTTTTATGCCTTTTATTAGTAACCTGCTTTTATTATTATTATTTTTTAAGGAGAATTGTAACGTCGTGAAAATGCGTCTCGAACCACGTCGCACCAGTGCACCCGTGGTTGTCAACACATTTCGACTCCATTGAGATTAGGATTTGGGTCACATAAATGTGCACCCGTACTTGAGAAGGTAATATTAAAATTACGCGGCTAAAGCAACTACGCGTTTATTATCTTTGCGAGGGCCACGGAATTTGCTAAATGGCATGCCTCGAATTCTAAGGATTAATAGAAAATTAAAATGAGGGCCATGCAATTGACATTTTTGTTTGGCACGACGCACCTCAACTTATTCTAAATCAGGGATTTCTAAACTAACTCATGAGGGCCATAAACTATTACGAATTAAGCGATATGGCTCACCTCTAAAGCTACAGATCATAGGCCCTAAACTGAAGCTGAGACAGGTGGGCCTGGGGAATCTCATAAGGCCACTAACCATGGGCCAATGACTACTGCCCGGATAAATGAACTGGGGAGTGACTACTCACAATTCAATAGTCATCCAAACACATATCATCTAGCCTAATGAAACAAGCATCTAGCACGGCAGATTCCAATATAACAAAAAGCTTTCTAACTTCTAGCTAAATCTCTCCTCACTCTCACATGCTCAGTAGTAAACACGATCTCCAGTGCACACGAGGATTAAAATGTCAAAATTTGACCAAGAGCAAACCAAATCTTTCATAACAAAAGAGCTAGATCACAATTTTGGAAAAATAACTGAGAATACTACAATTGCACCACATTCTGCAAATCTTGGCCATACAATTTGAAGCATGAAGACCGGGCACAAACATAAACATTTCTATAACACTTAACTCATCTAGCTAAAGAGAGAGGAGACCAAGAATGTTAAAGAATTGATCCCAACAAATGCCAACAATCTAGAACTAAAGAAAATGACAAAGAGATTTTTTTTAAACTTGAATAGGCAGGGATTAACTTAAAAGGAATTAACTGATGTTGTCACTGTCAAACCGGAAGAAAATACACATTTTTCTATCTTAACACAACAGTGAAGATTTCAATTTCACTCAAACTTAGCAAAGATGATCGATCACCAATATATAGAGAATCCCAAACAATGTTTTTAGCCTTTCATGCTTGAACCAGTGTGTTCGAAACAAAGCCAACAGTCATGAATCAAAAAGTCAAATGCAAGCAGCTAGGAACAGACTTACAAGTGTCTTAACTAAGTGTATTTCTCAACAAACATAGGGGAAAGAGGGCAAAACTATAGTAGCAAGATAGTATATATTTGATTTCATTCAAATCTATGAAGTATGCAAATTTTGCTAAGCCATTACAAATCAACTAACACGAACATGTAATCTTTGCATTTGATAGGGAACTTGTCAAACTACTTTTAACAGTAACCTAACATACCTCACCAACTCACATAGTCACACAATCAAATCGAGCCTCGATCAACCATGTTGGAGTTTGAATAGATTTCATATAGACGTTCAAATACCAAAAGTAAAACAAGGCACAGGGGAGCAGATGTCTTTCAGAGAACGAACAAATGATATGCAATTTGTATTCCTAGAAAACATACGATCGATTTCCATACTCACACTATAATTCTCAAAATCAAGCAAACTTATGTGCCAACATTCCAGTTCCCACAGGCGAGAGCAGTTTCACAATGACAGACCAACCAAACTATAACAGCTATTTAAAAATGATGAAATTTGGACTCAAATGAAGGCTCGACATCACAATAACCGTTAAACCATAGAAAACGACCACTCAAAATCAGCTTCTACTAACTGAAGATACTCAGATACATCAGACCACTGAGAATGAATTCATTCAACACGAGATTCGATCCCAGCACAAATAGAGCACTCGAGACAGAAACACGTAGTTCAAAGCACTGAAACGAAACAGAATTGCAAGGACAGAGAGATTAAGATTGAACCTGAAATTTCGAAGTTCTTTTGATAACAGAATCAAAGGCGATTACACAGTTTCAACTCCAAAATTCCCACAAGAACTCAATGGCAAATCAAAACGTGAAGAACAGCAAAGCAGTAGCAGACTAGGTTGATCTAAACCTACCAGAGCTTCAATTGAATTCCATTTTTTAAACCAAAATCCAGACTGAAGAGAAGAAATAAAGAACCTTAGAACTTTTGCCTCTCCCAAAACTCTCTTCCTTTCGAAATCGCGTGTGTGTGTGTTCGTCAGAAAGGAGATGGGCGGGGCGTGCCTTTTTATCAGGGAATCTCGAGTGTATTTAATGAAGAAAATGATGAAGAAGCTTGGTAAGGGAATGGGTCACGTATTTTCCGTGTCCCTTTCTGATGAAGGGGGAGGGTCTTTTTAATGTGAGAGGGAAAACGTGTCGGGCAGGCGGGTTTGGGCTGGGGCGTGGGTGGGTTCAGTAGTTGTTGGGCATGGGTAGAGGATTGGAAAGGGATTGGGCTAGGGGTTTGTTTGGATTTTGCCCAACTTGGTCTTCAAGATCAAATCCCACTCCTTTTCTCTTTTTTTTTTCTTTTTAAAAAAAAAATTCTTTTTGTTATTCATAATATGTTTTGATTTTATAAAGATGCAAAAACTAAAATAAAGTCCTAATATATTCCAAAGTTAAACTAATTAACTCCTAAATTTATTTAAAACTATTTCGTGATAAATTCACAATTAAAACATAAAATGAACGATTTTTGTTATTTTCTTCATATTTGTTCTAAAACAAATTAACCCCTAATTAATACTAAAATACGAAATTAGATCCTAAATGCAAATGTATATTTTTGTATTTTCATATGAATTAGCATGCACAAATAAAATATAACAATTACCAAAAATGACACAAATTCACGAAAAATTGTAAAAATAAAGAAAAATCATTTTGTTTGAAATTTTTGGGAATAATTCATATATAGGGAAAAAATCACGTGCTCACAGCTGCCCCTCTTTGCTCAGAAACATGAAAGGTTTTCGGGCAAAGATAAGTGAGCAAATACGAGCGATTTTTGCCTGTTCAAATATTCCGTTGTGAAGCATTTTGAAAAGTTTGACCGCCCCCTGCTTCAGAGGTAGCCTACATATCCTGGGCTAAACAGGAATTAGGTTAGTGTAGTTCGGGAAAGTTTGGTAGCTGGGACTACCGGGAGCTGTGATTTTACTATTGTTTCTGCTGTTACTGCTCACTGACCTCCTTATTACACCGTGTAAAGATAAAAAGAAACTAGCCTAAGCTATGATCTATGAGTTACAAAAGATCCTATTTATGTCTTCAAACTTGCTCTTGTGTTGTCTTGAACTTGTATCTTGTGTTCTTCCAATGAAATTCTTATTGTTGCCTTGGTGATGTTTTGTCATCCCTTTTGATGATGCCTGATTACTACAATTTGAAATATGTGTCCATTTTCAGGTGGGCTCCTGTTTGCCATGCTTGAAAAGGTATTCCGTTGTTCTCCAGGTGGGATTCTGCTTGCGATGCTTGAAAAGGTATTCCCTTGTTCTCCAGGTGGGCTCCTGACTGCAATAGAATAGACAAACAAAGAAATTTATTTTTCCCCAGTTTTGCGGCTGGGTACAACATGTTATCAAATATTAAAAAAAAAATTGAAAGCTAAAACTTGAAATGTATTCCCTTGTTCTCCAGGTGGGCGCCTGACTGCTGAAACTTGAAATGTATTCCCTTGTTCTCCAGGTGGGCTCCTGCTTGCTGAACTTGAAAAGTATTCCCTTATTCTCCAGGTGGGCTCCTGACTGCAACAAAATAGACAAACAAAGAAAATTTTCTGCCCCAGTTTGGTGGCTGGGCACATGGGTGAGTGTTAAACTGAATTATTTTACTAACTATTATAAGAATTTGAAACTAAACTATTTTAGCAACTATTATAAGAATCTGAAAGCTAAGTCCTATTATCCAGGGAGGTCCTGACAATTCCTAACAATTATGAACCCAAGTTATATCTTTCAAAGGTATTACTTCCATTACATTGTTATCAAAGATGTCTTAACTACTCCCTATTATCCAGGAGGGTCCTGACAACTTCTAATTAAAAATAGTTTTAACCTAAGGTATATCTACTGAAGCTACAACTTCCACTATATCTTGTTATCTAAGCAGACCTTGAAACTACGTCCCATTATCCAGGAGGGTCCTGAAAACTCCTAATTGAATCCTATCTTAAACATGCAAACTTTGAAACCAACTTATATTCCTTTTGTGGTACATTTATGCTAAATTATGCTACTCATGATTGTTTTGAAATTTAAACTAAGTCCCATTTTCCAGGAGGGTCTTGAAAATTTATGGTCAAACCTGTTCTGGTGTTTGCTTTTCCCCTAAGGAGAGTTTCTCCGACACCAATGAAAACAAACTGCCCCTATTTCAATCAAAGAAAAATCTTGTCAGTTTAAAATGTGGTGGTTGGTTTGTGGCCTTGATCTTTAAGGGAGATTTATCCTCCCCTTCCCATGATGACTGATTTCCACTTGAAGACCTTGCTTGTTTACTGACTAACCCCTTTCTTTGTCATCCTTGTCACAGGAAATACCCATTCTTTTTTCAAACCTCCATACCTTCTCTTTGTTGCATTGCTCCTGAACGGATATTTTACCCACCTTTGTGTCCCCAAAGCATATTAATTGTTACCAACTTCAATGTGCATATTGCTCTTTCCTGAGATAACTTTGATTTCTTCTTGGAAGATCTTGGTTGTCACTGGTGTACCACCCTTTGTCAATCCTATCACGAGAAATTCTTTTGATCTGTTCACCCTTGCCCTTCATCTGTTGCATTGTTCCTGAATTGATACGTTCCAAACCCTTGTATTTTACACGAATCCCAAAGAACGTCAATTCCCCCCCACTGAAAATGTTTGTTGTTCCTTCTTGCACTAACCCCTGGTCCAGTCCTCGAAGTCTACAGCTCCCTTATTTTCCACGTTAACTTTGATTTTTCTTGGAAAGTCTTTCTCATCGCTGGTTTACCACCCTTTGTCCCTCCTATCACAGGAAATTCTTTTGATCTATTCACCCTCACCCTTCATCTGTTGCATTGTTCATGAATTGACGTATACCAAGCCTTTGTATTTCACAAGGATCCCCAAAGCATGTTGACTGTTACAAACTCAATGTGCTTGCTATTCTTTCCCGACTTATGACATTTTGATGTGTTAGCCAGATCCCATTTTGTGCAATAGGAAAGCTAGTGGCAGATTTTGAAGTCATTTCTCACTTGTTTTGGACAAATGACCCAGGAAGAGAGAGTAGACAGGACACGAGGAACTGAGTAGAGGACAATGGAAAAAGATGATTCCTAACAAGAAACCTACGTAGTAGCAATTCAGATGTGGGTACCGACTCTAGCGACCTTGACATGCACCTACAGCCTATTCTGTTTAGCAAATCCAATGTTCAGCTCTGGTTGCACCTTTTTGCCGTGAAACTGGGGTTCAATGCTCCACTTACTCGATATGATCCATCATCCTTAGTCGACTTGTGGTGACCGTAGGGTTTTCACCATCAAGCCTCTCTCATTTTGATTTTTCTCTCAAATCACTGTCGCCTTATGGTGCCCGTGAAGGTTTTCACCAATAATACTCTCTCATTTTTTATTTCTCTCACTTTCATCGCCTTGTGTACTCGTGAGGTTTCTCATCAACAAGACTCTCTCATTCTTCATTTCCCTTGTTTGGATCGGAGTGTTGCCCCTGATATGATTCACCTCTACTCGTTTGACTTGGCATATCTCGGAAACTGATTGAAAGGTCTTTCTTTGGACTGTAATGTAGGCTTTTGGACGAGGTTAGAAATAAAGGCTATCAAAGGCTCAAAAACAGTTCGATGTGGGTTCAAAATTACAACTTTTGGAATCAAATCTCTTGCACAACCACAATTTCTACCCTAGTTTCTTCCTTGGGGACTTTTGGACTTTTATTTTGGTATGAATGAACCTCAGAGAGAGGCTGCCTACGTACCCTTTCGGGATCAAGTCAAACGTAGTTCATGAAGATTGAAATTACTTTATTGTTGCGATCTTTCTTTCTTCCACTTTCTTTTCTTTCTTCTTTTCATTTCTTTCTTTTCTCTTTCCTTTTCTTTTCTTTCTTTTTCTTTCCTTTTTCTTTTTTTTTTCTTTTCATCTTATTTTTTCTTTTCTCTTTTCCTTTCTTTTCTTTTCTATTCTCTTCTCTTTTTCTTTTCCTTCTTCTTTTCTTTTGGACTATTTTTCTCTTGTTTCTCCGCTGATTTTCCCCACTCTGGCTTCCGAGTTTTGTTATTGATTCCGAAAGAGGGGTACGAAAGAAAATAAATAAGGCTCAAAAGGGGTAGCAACGGATAAAGTATTTGGATAGCAGAACAAAATGCCTTCGTCATTCAAATCTCCAACACGTGCCAGGTACAAACTACACAATTGAACAAATTGAGGGAAACATAAGTAACATCTTTTGATTGTACCAGAATTAATAACCATATTCACGTATTTGCCTCCTGTATTTATCAATTAGGGCAACAAACACGGTGCCGTGAACGACCCTTATAAACCTGGTGCAAACTTGTCGATGATGCATTTCGACAGTATTTCTTTATGTTCCCTCTACCCCCAGTTTCACAATTTGGGCTAGAAGTGATCTCAATATGCCCTTTGTTATTCCCTCGAATGTCCTCGCATCTTCAACATTGCTTCATTACTAAACTGACTTTTAAAACCAGGTTTAGAATTATGCGTGCATGTCATGTCACTAGAACCAGCATGGAAAGAATTGTAAAAGGAGAAAAGAACTAGATAAAATGACTAGAAATGGCAAAAAATAGAGTATTGCATTAGACTGACAGTTACAAGGTTTAAACAATAAAACAAGCAAACTAGACTAGAGTTATAATCCTAGAACAAACCTAGACAGCACTACACAAGCTACTACAACGAGACAAACAAGGCAAAGTGAAAGGATAGAAGGGTTTGAGTCACAAGACAATATCCGGATTACAACCCTAAAATAATCCGGACAACAGAAATGACAACAAAATAAACCACCAAAACTCCAATCTAGCCAACCAAGAGATGGAGCGTCTTTCCAATTACCAAGAACAGCATCTTAGCCACTGAATTTCACACCAACATTGCTAGAATTTTCACAAGTCTTCACCACGTTGTTCTTAGCAAACTGCTTTTGGGTTCCTTCGTTCTCATGATCAACCTCTGATAGCGCTGAAATCTTAGTAGCATCTAGTCCTCCAGGGATCTTAGAAGAGTTATCATATTCCTTTTCAAAATAAATCATGCCCACCATATGCGTCTCATTATGCACAGGAGATGGACTTCGGCTAGTGTTTGCTGCATCTGGGCTTTGCACGATAATGTCGCCTGCATCAATAAGCTTCTGGATTGCATTCTTCAGATTCCAACATTTCTCTATGTCGTGCCCCAGGGCACCTGAGCAGTATGCGCACTTTTGAGAATGATCAAACGTCTTTGGAAGAGGGTTCGGCGCTTTTATCTGAATCGGCTTCAACATGTCCAATGTCCTTAACCTCTGGAACAGATTGGCATATGATTCTCCCAACGGAGTGAAGATTTTCTTCTTCCGTAACCTCTCATTCTTAAATGCCTGATTGGGCCGAAAACCTGAACCGGGGTATTTTTGGTAAGCTCGCGGGGGTAGATGGGCATTTTGAGGAGCTGGGTACTGGGAATGTAATGGGCGACTTTGGGAGTTCTCTGGAGAGAAGTAGCGCCGGGGAGGGTCATCTAATGCACAAGGATAAACTCGGGGGCGATGCCGAGGCTAGAAGTGTTGATCACGAAAACCTATCGGATCGTCTTTTCTGTTCCTCTTTCTTCCAACCAAGCTTACTGGTACGTTCTGAATGGCCTCTGAACAACTCATGATTTTGCCTGAATTGATTCCTTCTTCTACTAGCTCCCCCATTTTTAACACATCATTAAAAGGCTTTCCCAGGGCCGGGATCAAATGACTGTAGTAGGTGGGTCCCTGGGCCTGTAGAAAAAGCTTAACCATTTCTTCTTCGCTGATCGGGGAACTGACTCGAGCAGCTTGCTCCCGTCATCTGAGCCAAAACTCATTAAAGCTTTCCTCCAGCCTCTTTTCCATTTTAGACAACGAGGAGCGGTCAGGGGTAACACTCGATTTACACTGAAAGTATCGGACAAAATCTTGATCCATGTCACCCAATATAAGCCACTTATCGACATTTTGACGGTCATGCCAGTCCAAAGCTGCCCCAGTTAGGCTTTTATTGAAATATGTCATCATCAAGTCATCTTTCTCTCCAACAATCCTCATTTCATTACAATAGACCCTCAGGTGGGCCACCGGATCTCCACGCCCATCATACAAGTTAAATTTTGGTACTTTGAACCCTGCGGGCAGGCGGGCGTCATATGGCACAATCAATTCTTTACGAGTCATGCTACCCTGACCTCCCACTTTTTGATTGTCCCTTAAGGACTGTTCTGTGCTTTTCAACTTCCTATGTACCCCATCTCACCCTTCTCTTTCTGTAACCTTTTCATTTCCAGCATGAAGCTCATCCCGAGAGCTCCTATTGTATGAATCAAGGACCTTGCGAGCAACCTCTGGGGGGTGATATTGGGCATTGTGAGCTTTGAGTGGGTATTCTTTGTTTGGGGTAGTGGATATGACATGAGGGTAATTTCGGGGAGAGGTAATTGGAGGATGAGGGATGGAGCTACCAGGGTGGTTGGAAAAGTTGTGATAAGCGGGTGTATCTGGAGAATATGGAGGATCATTTGGCATTGTGTTGGGAGTTAGGGTAAGGGCAGCATCTGGAAAAATCGGCGGTGGCGGGGGTGGTGCCTTCCCAGTCATCCAGGCTTGATACATGTCTGCCATCTGATGTCTTAACATCCGTACCTCTTCAACCAACCCACTATTCCGTTCAACCAACTGCTTTCGGGCCCCGGTATCAACCAACCCAGTTTTGTTGTTGTCTGTCATTGCCTTTTGTCGTTGTGTTGTAGAGAAGAGTTACCACTTAAAAAAATCACAAACCAACCTCCTTTCTGCTGTGAGTACAACAAAATGAAGTCATCATGTTAGCGTTAGGGCATTTATCATAAGATAATCTCACTTTGCGTGCAATGCACCTAGCCATAGTTATCGGTTCTAAAATGACTTTGAGGGTACAAAGGACAGTTGGCATCACCCCAATTTGTTCATTTCAACCTCTATTTTCTTTGCTTTCCTCGCGTTTCATAGCTAGCTCATTTTCTTTCTCCTTTTTCTTTCTTTCTGATTATCACTCTTTTCTTCCCTCTCATTTCGCACAGCCCAAAATTTCACCATCTCTTTCTTCTTTTGTTTTCTCTTCTTTTTTTCTCCTTTGTTTTTTGCTTTGTTTCTTTTTTTCTTTTAATAATAATAAAAAAAATAATTCGATCGAACCCTATGTAGGTTGTCTACGTATCATGACCCCGCATAAATCAGATCTTTACGTAGTTCTGCAAGAACGGGAATAAGGTAAACAAACTGACATTCTCCTTTTGATTTTTTTTTTTTTTTGCTTTTTTATGACAATCTGATGAGAAAAGAGAAATGAAGCAGCAAAATCCCTTTTTTTGAATTTTCTAGAATGAATGTTCTATGACCTATTCTAAACTCAAGCTTAACGGACATGTTTTCTTTTTCTTTGAAATAAATACTCTATTAAGGAAAAATCCTAGAAGAAAAAAAATATTTTTGACTCTTTTTGTTTTTTTTAAGGAAGAAAATCTAAAAATAAACCAAAGAAAATCTATTTTGGATTTTCGTTTCATATTCTGAGGAAAAATTTTGAAACAAGAAATGAAGAAGATAAAAAAAATATTTTTGGATTTTAAATTCTTTAATTAACTAAGGGAGAAACTCTGAAAATAAACCAAAGAAAAAGTAATTTTTTTTATTATGTACAATGTTCTAAAGTTCTAGTAAAAATAAAAAAAAATTCTTTTCATTATTTTTTTTAAATAATTTCAAAAGAGGAACCTCAAACGAAAATCTTTTTGGCTTTTGGAATTAATATATTAAAGAAAACTCGTAAAGAGATGCCAAAAGAGAAAAATTATATTTTTTGAATTTTTAGTTCTAGTATCATAAAGGAAATATACAAGCAATTTTTTTTTGTTTTTGAATTCTAAATATTAATTTCCTAAGAAAACCACCTCAAATGAATTTATTTTTTTTCATTTCTAAAGGAAACTTCTAACGGAAATGTAAAATGCAAAATCTCTCTTTTTTGTGGATTTTTGAGATTAATACCTTAAAGAAAACTTTTAAAAAGGTACTAAAGGAAAATTCTCTTCTTCTTTTTTTTTGAATTTTTTGTCCTAATATGGTAAAGAAAATATAAAAACATCTTATTTTAAGTCCTAGATATTACTTGCCTAAAGGAAAAACAACCTCTAAATTTTCTTTTTTTTTATTTCAGAATTAGTATTCTAAGGAAAACTTATGACTGAAATATAAAATACAATATTTTTAAATTTTTGAGTTACAGTCTATTTTTCAGATGCAAAATACAATAGTAATAAACACAACATTACTATACATAACTAAAAAGAAAAGACAACATAAAAAATAAAATAAAAATCTCCTCAAGCAACTTCCGACTGAGCGATCCTGACTTGATGGTCACGGGGTGTCTGTCATGCCCAAACTCCTGTAAGTAGATCTATACCTGTATGAAAAGACTCAAACCAACACTAGGTGAGATAACAACATTCCCTATTAGACCCATACAAGACATGGTTGCGAATATTTGCAAAATAATTTATTTAGCCAAAAGGTGGCTAGAATTTGTAAAATTTGGCTAAGACTCCGCAAAGCCAAGAACCTAAGATTTACTAGGAAGACCGGACCCCATGTGGGCTGCCTACGTATTCCGCCCCGGGAGACGAGAATCAGGTTCGCGTAGTTCGGGCAGATTGGATACGGGCGAGAATTAAAAAAAACAACTAATGTAGAGAAACATATTTTTGCTTTTTCTTGAAAAATGATGAAACATGGAAAACCTTTTTGGATTTTCTTTTTCCTCTTTTTTTTTTTGATTTTTGATTTTTTTATTTTTTTGAAAAATGATAAAAATGCAAAATCTTTTGAATTTTTCATGTTTTTTTTTTCTTTTTTGGTCTTTTTCTTAACAAAACGTAACCCAAAAAAATATATATAACTGAGCCCTACTTGCTTTATTTTCATACTTCACCCTTTTTTTTCCTTCTATTTTTTTTTCCATTGTTTTTTCCCTTTTTTTTTCATTTCATTTTTTTTCATTTGCCCTCAGCTATCATTGGTCTGCCAAATGACCGTTTTACCGTTTAATGAATGCAACATGTAGCACATATGATGTTTCAAGATGGTCTTTTATTTTGGGGTACACCTGTCCTAGACGGACCCAACCCCTGTGTTGAGTCCCCTAATTCAAAATGCACGTGATGCAGATAAGCGTTCCTACTAGGGATTCGGCAAGAGGCTGAGTTATTCTAGGTTCAAAACCTGGGTATATGTTCTAGACTGTGTACCCAAGCGGACAACTTGAGTTGAGGAGGGGGCTACGTACCGGGAAACAAAAGGCCATTCGGCTTAGTAACTTATTCGGCTTAGTAACTTGTCCGGCCTTTTTCTTATTTCAGGGTATGACACTAACAGAATAGGGAGTCTCAACCAGTAAGCACATCCCGAGAGGTGAGAAGAGAAGGGTTTCGGCACAGTTTATATACAGTTCAGATAATAGCAAAGCGGTAAAAGTTTTTTTTTTTTGCACATTAGGTCCAAACATGTAATAAAGTCAGGTAACAGATAAAGCCAAATACAACAATATATCTAATCTCAAATTCTGAACCATGAAGCGAAGTTCTGGGTCCTTTTAACCCCAGTAGAGTCGCCAGAGCTGTCACACCTCCTTTTTCGCTTACTATACCCCGTAAAGGGCGTAAAGGAATTTTTTCAATTAAAGGACAATCGGAACGGGATTTATTATTATTTATTCAGAGTCGCCACTTGGAAGATTTATGGTGTTCCAAGTCACCGGTTGAATCCCGAACCGAGGAAATTATGACTCTGTTAATAGTCCGCGACCCAGAAATCCGAGTAAGGAATTCTGTTAACCCAGGAGAAGGTGTTAGGCATTCCCGAATTCCATAGTTCTAGCACGATCGCTCAACTGTTGTATTTGATTTTATCTGATTTCAAAACATGTTATGACTTTTATTCCTTTTATTAGTAACCCGCTTTTATTATTATTATTTTTTAAGGAGAAATGTAATGTCTTGAAAATGCGTCTCGAACCACGCCGCACTAGTGCACCCGTGGTTGTCAACACATTTCGACTCCGTTAAGATTTGGATTTGAGTCACATAAATGTGCACCCGTATTTAAGAAGTTAATATTAAAATTACGCGCCTAAAGCAACTACGCGTTTATTATCTTTGCGAGGGCCATGGAATTTGCTAAATGGAACGCCTCAGATTCTAAGGATTAATACAAAATTAAAATGAGGGCCATGCAATTGACATTTTTGTTTGGCACGACGCACCTCAACTTATTCTAAATCAGGTATTTCTAAACTAACTCATGAGGGGNGGATTAATAGAAAATTAAAATGAGGGCCATGCAATTGACATTTTTGTTTGGCACGACGCACCTCAACTTATTCTAAATCAGGGATTTCTAAACTAACTCATGAGGGCCATAAACTATTACGAATTAAGCGATATGGCTCACCTCTAAAGCTACAGATCATAGGCCCTAAACTGAAGCTGAGACAGGTGGGCCTGGGGAATCTCATAAGACCACTAACCATGGGCCAATGACTGCTGCCCGGTAAATGAACTGGGGAGTGACTACTCACAATTCAATAGTCATCCAAACACATATCATCTAGCCTAATGAAACAGGCATCTAGCACCGCAGATTCCAATATAACAAAAAGCTTTCTAACTTCTAGCTAAATCTCTCCTCACTCTCACATGCTCAGCAGTAAACACGATCTCCAGTGCACACGATGATTAAAATGTCAAAATTTGACCAAGAGCAAACCAAAGCTTTCATAACAAAAGAGCTAGATCACAATTTTGGAAAAATAACTGAGAATACTACAACTGCACCACATTCTGCAAATCTTGGCCATACAATTTGAAGCATGAAGATCGGGCACAAACATAAACATTTCTATAACACATAACTCATCTAGCTAAAGAGAGAGGAGAACAAGAATGTTAAAGAATCGATCCCAACAAATACCAACAATCTAGAACTAAAGAAAATGACAAAGAGATTTTTTTTTCAACTTGAATAGGCAGGGATTAACTTAAAAGGAATTAACTGATGTTGTCACTGTCAAACCGGAAGAAAATACACATTTTCTATCTTAACACAACAGTGAAGATTTCAATTTCACTCAAACTTAGCAAAGATGATCGATCACCAATATATAGAGAATTCCAAACAATGTTTTTAGCCTTTCATGCTTGAACTAGTGTGTTCGAAACTAAGCCAAAAGTCATGAATCAAATCGTCAAATGCAAGCAGCTAGGAACAGACTTACAAGTGTCTTAACTAAGTGTATTTCTCAACAAACATAGGGGAAAGAGGGCAAAACTATAGTAGCAAGACAGTATATATTTGATTTCATTCAAATCTATGAAGTATGCAAATTTTGCTAAGCCGTTACAAATCAACTAACACGAACATGGAAACATTGCATTTGATAGGGAACTTGTCAAACTACTTTTAACAGTAACCTAACATGCCTCACCAACTCACATAGTCACACAATCAAATCGAGCCTCGATCAACCATGTTGGAATTTGAATAGATTTCATATAAACGTTCAAATACCAAAAGTAAAACAAGACACAGGGGAGCAGATGTCTTTCAGAGAAGGCAAACAAATGATATGCAATTTGTATTCCTAGAAAACATACGATCGATTTCCATACTCACACTATAATGCTTAAAATCAAGCATACTTATGAGCCAACATTCCAGTTCCAGCAGGTGAGAGCAGTTTCACAATGACAGACCAACCAAACTATAACAGCTATTTGAAAATGACGAAATTTGGACTCAAATGAAGGTTCGACATCACAATAACCGTTAAACCATAGAAAACGACCAATCAAAATCAGCTTCTACTGACTGAAGATACTCAAATACATCAGACCACTGAGAATGAATTCATTCAACACGAGATTTGATCCCAGCACAAACAGAGCACTCGAGAGAGAAACACGTAGTTCAAAGCACTGAAACGAAACAGAATTGCAAGGACAGAGAGATGAAGATTGAACCTGAAATTTCGAAGTTCTTTTGATAACAGAATCAAAGGCGATTACACAGTTTCAACTCCAAAATTCCCACAGGAACTCAATGGCAAATAAAAACGTGAAGAACAGCAAAGCAGTAGCAGACTCGGTTGATCTAAACCTCCCAGAGTTTCAATTGAATTCCATTTTTTAAACTAAAATCCAGACTGAAGAGAAGAAATAAAGAACCTTAGAACTTTTCCCTCTCCCAAAACTCTCCTTCTTTTTAAATCGCGTGTGTGTGTGTTCGTCAGAAAGGAGATGGGTGGGGCGTGCCTTTTTATCAGGGAATCTCGAGTGTATTTAATGAAGAAAATAAAGAAGAAGCTGGGTAAGGGAATGGGTCACGTATTTTCCGTGTCCCTTTCTGATGAAGGGGGAGGGTCTCTTTAATGTGAGAGGGAAAACGGGTCGGGCAGGCGGGTTTGGGCTGGGGCGTGGGCGGGTTCAGTAGTTGTTGGGCATAGGTAGAGGATTGGAAGGGGATTGGGCTAGGGGTTTGTTTAAATTTGGCCCAACTTGGTCTTCAAGATCAAATACCACTCCTTTTCTCTTTTTTTTTTTCTTCTTTAAAAAAAAATTCTTTTTGTTATTCAAATTATGTTTTGATTTTATAAAGATGTAAAAACTAAACTAAAGTCCTAATATATTCCAAAGTTAGACTAATTAACTCCTAAATTTATTTAAAACTATTTCATGATAAATTCACAATTAAAACACAAAATGAACTATTTTTGTTATTTTCTTCATATTTGTTCTAAAACAAATTAACCCCTAATTAATACTAAAATACCAAATTAGATCCTAAATGCAAATATATATTTTTGTATTTTCATATGAATTAGCATGCACAAATAAAATATAACAATTACCAAAAATGATACAAAATTCACGAAAAATTGTAAAAATAAAAAAAAAATCATTTTATTTGAAATTTTTGGGAATAATTCATATATAGGGCAAAAATCACGTGCTCACAGCATAGATCCATCGTCGGAAAAAGTCCAATCTTTGCTAAAAAAATTATTCAATTAAACTAACACAACTAAAATAGCATAGAAAGTCACCCAGACAATCTCCTCACCCCACACTTAAAATTATGGATTTTTCCCAATGCACACTATAACTAATAAAAGGGTAAAATAGACTCCTTGGTATGCCAAAGGCCGAAGCACTAACAGCTCATGGGGTACTCATACTTCTCTCAAGCTTGGTCCTTCCAATGGCTTTTCATTCCATGCTCCTAAAAAATAAAAAAATCGACACTACAAAAATAATATGATTAGAAAAAAAAACAAAAACAAAAATAAAATAAAATAAAATAAAATAAAATAAAATAAAATAAAGTAATAAAGCTGAGTTGACTCCCAACAAGCTCTTGATTTAACGTCGCAGCACGACGGGAATCACTTTTTGCCTCCACCTCGAGCTTATGAATTGAACCCCAAGTTTTGATTCAAGCTTATGATTATGGTTATGGGGCGGTAGAACGAATCTAACTGGCCCAAGGATATAATGTAGTATTCTGCACTCCTTGGCCTTTTTATGAGGTGTGTAATCCTGACTTTCTGGCAAGGAGAATTCCAGAATATATGCACCTTGTTCCTCATTCTTAAACTTCTCAATTGGTTCAGATGACTATTTCCATATCATCATCCAAACATAATGTGGAAAAATGCTTGGAGTGTGGACCAATGCACTCAAACACTCAAATAATGAACTTCAGGATTTTCAACATCCTCAACATCAGTGATACTAGAGTCAACAAAATTTGTTTCCTCAATGTCCTTGGTTGACTTTAGTCTCACTTCTTCAACATTAATATCCTCAAATTGTAGTTGGCTAGGTTGTTGATGTTCTACTTTGTCCTCCTTAATAACACCTCAAATTCATGTTCTTCTTGGCTACTATCCTCAATATTGGTTTGTTGAGCATTAAAAGCTCCAACCACATGACTCAATTGAGCCTCCAACTTATGAATAGTTTCCTCTTGCCTTTCTATGTGCAATTGTTTCTCATTATTTTGTTTCATAAGGCACTTTAGCATATCCTTGATCTCCTTCAGGTCCACATTTCCAGGTTTTTTGTTCTTATTAACTTCACAAGAAAAGATAGAACCATCATAGTAAGAGGTTGGGGAAAAATAAGAAATATAAGCACAACCATGAAGGTGACCATTCACCACAAACATCACACACATTCCACAAATAAGAGTGAGTTGGTGCACATAACTCGCTCTTAGGAACGTTTTAAAAATTTTGCCACGGGTGGTTTCCTTCACAATATATGGAGATCAATATTAGAATTATCTACACCTAAATTCCTATAATTAAAAGGTGTCATGTTTCTCAAATCAACATTTATAAAAAAATACAAAAAATAAAACAAAACAAAATAAAAGTTCAAACTTGAATCCTAGCAATATATACAGCTACAACTACACCGTTAGTTCCCCGGCAACGGCGCCAAAATTTGATCACGCCCAACTCTAGTCCTAAAAAGGATAAGTAGTCACTGCAAATATAATTCAGTCTAAATGTCCGGAGTCGAATCCTACTGAGAACTAAGTCTTAGTTGTATCTGTTTAATATCACCAAGAAGACAAGAATGAACAATTTTCTAAATTATAAAGATTGCAATTTATATTTCTAACTAATTAGCTAGCAAATACTACAAAGCAGTAAAATTATCAACTAACGAAATAAAGGGTTGGAGACTAAACTAAACAAGTCTAGAGTTATAATTTCCCCCGTCGTTGATTTCCTTGGTTGTATGTTTCTTATAGCATTGACTTAGTTGCCTCTATCAATCATGAAATCTCCAGCTATCATAAATCCCTCTCAAGCAATTATGATAATTTACTAGTCGAACTCTCTCAAGCTACGCTAGCTAGATTCGCATTATAGTTCACATAGATTGCACCCGAGATATCGTTATCTTGAATCCAACCTCTAAACCCTCGGTTATGACTCTCGCCTATACTTCGGGAGTGATGTTGTTCAGAGAACNGAACAAATAGAGATTAACAACCAACTCAAAATTGTATTAATATAACAACCAATTCATCCCCAACGGGTTTCACCAAAACCTTAGATTAAAAGATTTAGCTACTCATAATAGTATGTAAAACTGCAGTACTAAAAGTCATAACCAATAATGAAAAATAGGAAGAGGAAAGAAAAACTCGTAGAAGAATTCCCCGCCTTACTCCTATTGTGTCTCTTGTTTTTTTCCTTGTTCTAAACCCTAAAAACTTATTTTTCCGCTCCTTTGGACGAACTAAACCTTTTATAGGTTGAGCGAATTGGTCTTGAACTTCCAAAAGTACCCTTCAGATATGTTTTTCCGTCTGCACTAGCACGGCCGCGCTAAGCCAGCGGTAAGGCCGCGCTAGTTAGGTTATATTCTGTCTCCGTCCGTGTCAGGTCCGCAGTCGCAGTTTAAATCGCGTTTTTGGCCCTATTCCTTTTGGAATTTGAAAACACGTAAAACACGAAAATTCTAGCCCTTTGAGTTAGATTTCCAACCATATATTGTGCTGCCCAAATGGAGTTTGGAGCAAAAAGGTATATCCATTTTACTAGACAGTGCGCGATATGCCTACTCGATTCTTCGTTTGCTCTAACTATCATCCGTTGACCCCCAAACACGATCCTGACTTAATTCATTTAGCTTTTACTCAGACTTCAAAGCTCCAAATTACTTGAGTTCATTCCATAGCATCTACATAGCTCGGAATCACTCGTACAAGACATAAAACACACAGTTAGCGCAAGACACTAGCGATTAAAGCTCAAACTCAATTAAAGTGCAGTAAATTAGAGTGTAATAAGCGACTAATATACGTAATTTTAGCCTAGAATTAAGTAACGATAAATAGTTTAAAATAATTATTAAGTTGAGAAATCAAAACAAGGGAGCAAACTTTGTATTATGAATTCATGGAAGATTAGTGTTACAAGCCAAATTTGGAGGGAGGTATGTGAAATTATACTTATATAGAAAGTAAGTAATTTTTTAATAGATTATTAATTCTAAAATGTCCGAATATTAGAAAACTAATTGTGACCTATCATGTAATTATTGCTTGTGCACGTATGGCATTGTCGAAATTCATACTTGTAATTGCCTAATTGGGAAGGCCTTGATTTTAGGATTCTCTCATTGTAGCTAGCCGAGTCTAAACGGAATTTGGTTAATTCTAATTTTTAAACAAGAAACTCAATTTAAAAAATCACATATGCATAGCGAAAAATTTCATTTATGGTGAAAAAAAGTAAAAATTTCTCTACCTATCTCAACAATAATTTAAAAGAAGAATACAATTATTACAAACCCTAATTCTCATCATAAATTCTCTAATATATCAAGATATTTAAATGTAAAGCACATACAAGAAATTTACCAAATTAGCAAGAACTCAATTGTTGTATCGCAAATCAACATAGAGCCCGTTTGGCTTAGTTGATTTAGAGTAGCTGATAAGCATATATGCTGAAACTGATTTAAAAATAAGCAGTTACGTGTTTGGATAAAAATGCTGAAATTAATAATACACAGCTAAAAAATTGGTTATACAAAGAGTTTTGTTTAAAAAGAAGTATTTTAGGGATAGAATAGTAAATATTTTGATCAAACCTAAAGTGCTTATAAGCTGAAATTTGATAAGTTGGGGGAGACCAACTTATAACTTTTGGCTTATTTTTGGCTTATAAACACTAACTTATAAGCACTTTTAATTTTACCAAACGCGTAGATAAGCCAAAAAATGCTTATAAGTCAGTTTGACCAACTTATAAGCTTAGCCAAACACCTTCATAACCACCTTTGGCCTGCCATCACAACTAAAATATGTTGAACAATTGATTACAATTCTTAAAGTTAAATAAAAAAATATGCACGTCTCTTACAAATAATTTCTTAACAATTAGTTTTCCTTATATAAATGACATAGAGTTGTCAGGCTTAACTGAATTAGAATTCCGATTACAGATAGAGTTTTTTTCATTCCTATACCATATATGAAACCGTATTATCAAAAATGTGCATAGTTTCATATTTACCATCCATGTTCACAGTTATCCTACAATTATTATATCATTCATTAAATACTAATTATTAGGAGCTGATTCCTTCCTAATTGGGCGCGCTACAAATCAGGAATAGAATATTCTAATTAATTTAGCGACCTTCAGATCAAATTTGAAACGCAAATCCTATATCTTCTATTCAAAATCAAATTACATAGACTCTTTTCTGCAAAACTCTAGTCTTCGATATTTTTCCTTAAGCCACAAATAAAAAAAAAAGACAAAATCTTCAACAAAGCTTAGTTTGTCGACATTATCTCTACATCTCTCTCTATTTCTCAATCGCAAATTTCAGTAATACGAAGCAAATGAAAAGAGAGCAGCAAATACACCATTGACAACCATTAAAAAGCTTGAAAGCTTTGAATTCAAATTTGGATTTTTAAAAATCATTATTTGTTTGGATTGGATGTTGTTGAAAATAATCGAGAATATGGTTTGGAGTTTATATCTCAATTTTGAGGGGTTTTGGTGAAGATTAGACTTGGTTTTAACTGAATTTCATATTGAAACTCGAAGAACAAAAAGTTGCATAAATTGTAGATAAATTGTAGATTATTTGTATTCTGATTGTAGATGTTTTATTTTCTGTTTTCACAAAAAAAAATTGGCTAAAACTTCTAAAAATCTTCTGAAACAACGCAATTATGTCAAAAATCATAATTATGCTACAACTGAATGGGAGTTGGGATATAAAAATTTAATGTAACCAGTTTGTAGATATTTTGTAGATGTTAAGAATAAAATTCTATTTGGAGTGAATGTCTATCTTGTAGAGAGTTTTACTTTGTGACTAAGTCATTTTTTCCCTATAAATAGAGGGGTCTTACCCCATTGTAAATCATCCCAAAATTCAATAAGAATTCCCTCTCTCTCTTTCTCTGCAATATTGTTCTTCTTCTTTTATTATTATATAACACATTATCAGCAAGAGACTCTAACCAATTGAGTAGAAGCTTTGGGATTGAGCATAATCATTATCAATTGCTCTATGAACTTACTTTATAATTAAATTCTGGATTTAAGGTAAGTAATTTACTTTTCTCTTTCAAATTCTTGACATTCTATAATTTGATTTTAAATACAAGTAAAGATGAAAAATTTTGTTTGCAACTCTAATGGAGTTTGAAAGAAATTATAACCACCCAAAGTGGTAAAATTTCTATGCCTTGCCATGATTAAATTCATGTATGATTGTGGACAAAGAATTGAAAACTCGTCCCATTGAATTTGCTCCATTCTCATTCCCTTTAGAGAATGTGATAGCAGTATGTGATAAGTCTGAAAGAAGACAAAATTATTACTATGAAGGTATCAATGGATGTGGACATGGCAGTAGACGAAATTATAATCGTCATCATTGTGATGCTGAGAATAATAAGGATTCTCAAAATAATCCTTCACTATGTGAAAGTAATATTTGTCATCGATTTGACATGAGATTTTATAAAGCACATATAGATGATTATGGTCCACTCATGATGTGAATGTGACAATATCTGATTTACGAATACATATTCATTCTTCAAAGAATATGAACGTGCTAGTGGTAGTGAATATACCACACTCACCTCTAGAAGGAGGTTTGAGATGATATAAGAAAATAATGTCATTATTATGGCATGAATGGTCATTGGTCATGTACCTACTGTACGCCAAAAATTTTTGGCATTGTGATTATTAAAAGACAACGATAATGCAAGAACAGAACTTGCACATTTAATTTTGACCATAAACATAATGGTATAACTTTCTCTTTCAAAGAGATATTCACCATATGGGTGTTGATGAATATGCGATAGTACAAAATTAATTGAGAGCTCTGGAAGAGCCAATTACCACTATTTTGGAGAAACACAATTGATTATGTGACGACCCGACCCGTCGTCTCAGGTATTACCGCCCTGTTTTTCCCTTATTGTATTGCTTTATGTCTCATCATCGGTATTGGGTGCGTTAAAATTTAATTGAAGTAATTTTGATAAGAAATGAGACACTTAGTCTCTTTTAAGAAGACTTAAATTGGAAAAGCCAACTGTATGTTGACTTGTGAGTTAGAGGGTTCGGAATTTAATTCCGTTGATTCGGTTAGCTCCGGGAGATGATTTAAAGCTCAGGAGCGCAATCGGAAGTAATTTTGGAGGTCCGGTGAAGAAGTTAGCCTATTTTGGTGAAGTTAGAATTTTGGCAAATTCCGGTTGATAGGTGATATTTTGATCCGGGAGTCGGAATGGAATTCCGAGAGGTGCAGTAGTTTTGTTAGGTTATTTTGGACTTATCTGCAAATTTTTAGGTCATTCGGACATCGTTTGGTTGGGTTTTGGATCGAATGTGAGTTTTGGAAGAATTTGATAAATTTAGGCTTGAATCCGTTGTAATTAAATGGTTTTAGCGTTGTGTGATGCGTTTGAGGATTGGAACAAGTTTGAATAAGGTTATAGGATGTGTTGGTGTTTTTGGTTGAGGTCCCGAGGGCCTCGGGGTGATTCCGAGTGATCAAACGGACTATTTTTTGTTTTGAAGCATAGCAGATTTTTCTGCGGAAGTGTTGCAGAACTTTGTTCATCGCATTGCGTGAGGTGTAACGCGAACGCGTAGAGGAAATTGCAGGCTTGGAAAAATTAGCCTTCGCGTTCGTGAAGGGGAAGTCCCGTTCGCAAAGTTATGAGCTGTAATTGGTGCGTTCGCGTTTGGCGGCACGCGTTCGCGAAGAGGAAATGTTGGGGGTCCTGAATTGTGCTTCGCGTTCGCGTGTCTGGTGACGCGTTCGCGTAGGGTATTTCGAATTTCTAAAATTTTGGTCTTCGCGTTCGCGTGGGTGTGGTCGCGAACGCGATGAAGGATTTCCAGGGGCTGGACAGAAGGTTTATAAACATTTCAGTCAGCGACCCAAGCTCAATTCCACAATTTTTGAGCGAGCTTGGGAGCTTTTGTCGAGGGTTTTGAAGAGTTTTGACTGGGAATCGATTGGAGGTAAGTTCTATGAGTTAAATACATGATTTTATTGTAGAATCATCCTTGAAATTCATGAAAATATGGCCAAATTGTAAGAAATTAGAGCTTGGAGCAAAAACTCTAAATTTGGGATTTGAGGGGCCATTTGTGGTCCGATTTGGGAGTTCTTGGTATGTACGGACTCGTGGCGAGACGAGGATTCCGGAAATGTGAATTTCGAAATTTTTTGAGACGTGGGCCCGGGGCTCGGGTTTTTGCCAATTTCGTGTTTTGAGTATTTTTTTCGAGCTCTTTCGATTGGGTTATGTCCCAATAGCATATTGTGATATATTTGTCCTGATTTTGGTTAGATTTGACATGCGTGGAGGCCGGTTGAGGGGAAAAGGCGTCGCAGGCTAGAGAATTCGCCGGTTCGAGGTAGGTAATATTTCTAAATGATGTCCTGAGGGTTTGAAACCCCGGACTTGCACATCATAGTGCCGTATTGTGGTGACTTGCACGCCAGGTATGAGCGTGGGGTAGAGCACCATTGGAGATTGTGACTTGGTCCGTCCCGATTGTTGATTTTACCCCGTATTTGATAATGAATTATTGATTGCTGTCATGATTTGGGCTTATTGCCAAACTTGGGCCTTGTGCCAATTATTTGAAATCTTTTGTGAATTTACATCAATATTTTTCCTCACGAATTGTAATATTATTGAATTCAGCCCAATTGAATTATATTATTTTGTGAACTCAGCTACGTTTATACTCAACTCGAGATTTAAAT
>MDKF010981042.1:0-14786 GCA_026770625.1 Nicotiana glauca | reverse complement strand
CCTAATTCCGAACATCCCGGCAAACCAAAATAGCAGAAATGAACTTAGGGAAAGCAGTTAATGGGGAATCAGGGCTTAAATTCCAAAAACGACTAGCCGGGTCATTACACATGGCCATCGGAGATGTGTAATGGCCTCACATGGCTCCTGGGTGTTCGCTTCTGTGGTTTCACGGACAAATCTCGAAGGAATTTGGTCCAGTCATTACCTGACTTCCATTCATGACCTTTCTCCGATTGTCCCTAGCTTTTCTCCGCCAGCCATGGCCGTTCGAGTCAGATCCTTGACGTTCCTAGTTAGATCGTTAATTTTCAAGGCCTTTGTCACCTTTCTGGATTCTTCAAAACCCTAATCTTTGGGATTTTTGATTTCTCTTTCAGATCTGCTTTAGATATGTACTTGCCATGAACGTTTAAGTGTTTTCTTGAAAGTTCTTCAACTTTTCTTGCAAAAACGACCCTTCATTAGGGTTTTCCTTTAAAGTTTTTCAAAAGATCTTTGATTTTAACATGTTTATGATTTGGTTATGATTTTCTCATGATTATTCTTCTATCTGTTCAGCATGTTAAAAACACTAGTTCCTTTTTAGTTTATCCGAGTTCTGAAATTTATTTGTTTAAATGTGCATTTGTTCTTTGTTGCTGATTCTCTCTTCCCCATTTAATTTGTTTAATTTTGAGTTCTTACCATCTTGCAAAATCCGGTTACTGTTAAAGCCCTAATTTTCTTTAGAAGTTTTCTCACTTATTCCCACTCTGAGACCCTTTACTTGCTTCTATGTTCTTCTTCACTGTTGGTTCTATGTGACTACTTGACCTACTTGACTACTGTGCTTCGAATATTTTCTTACTACTGAACCCTAGCTTACCTTTACTGCCATTGTATGTTTGTATTGTTTCTTTTTGTCAACTCGTTTAACACTGCATGCTTGTTCATTCCTTGCTATTTATATAGTGAGGTGCAGAATCATATTCCCTTTCTTGATTGATCTTGATTTCCTCAATATTCCGACTAATTGCAAAAGGATTTCTTACGAGCCCTAAGTTTTACTCATCTATTTAAAATTAATTGATTCATTTCCTTTACTGTGATGTTTTACCTTGCTGAATCCTTTTCCAAAATAAGCCTATTTCGTACTTAGACCTGATTATTACTTCATGCCTTTACTACCCTTTTTTATGGCAATAATCAATCTGCCCCCAAACTGATTTTCTTTGCTTAATTAGGCATGTTGATACCTGTTAAGCAGTGTTTCCTTAATTAAAGGGGAATCACTTGGGTTAATTGATTCTGAATAGCGATTGTTTCCATGTTTGTGTTTAAATTTTACCTATTGCCTTATTCTCTACACGTTTTCAAAAATATAAATACCCTACTCTCTTTTATTTGAACCCACGAAGAGACACGAACAACTTGAGTTCAAAAATACCCTCTTACACTTAAAACTCTCTCTTTCTTTACTGCTACTTGTGTTGTTGCTTTGTCTAGCCGGCTGAAAGCCAAGGCTAGACTGTGGACTCTTGTTTGCTCTAGTTTTTCTGCACTTTGCTTCTCTACTGGTATGTCCTAATTAATTTTCAAGCCTCAACAACAACATGCTTTTCTTTCCTGTCTAATTCTGCCCATGTTTCTGGAGTCTAGATATGTTACTAGCATGCTGTAATATGTTCCCTTTCCCTTGCAATTTAATGTTTATCTATGAGGGCATTCTGTCAGTCGTGTGTTATTTATTTTCTACCTTATGAATCCCAAACCCTCATATCCTATTTATATGCTTTAAGTTATGGTTCAGAAACATGGCAATATTTAAAATTATTGTCCATGGATATGAACTGGACCATAGCAGCTTTGGCCTGACAATATTTTTAGTTATTGCTCAGGCCATGGCTTGACCTCCAGTAGGTCTTTACTCTCTAAATGCTTGATCAACAGCTTTGGTCAGGGGTGTGCCAGTCTATTTTGTGGCTGGGCATGACCACCAGCCTGCCTGGGTAGCCCCTACCCCTTCTATTGCACTTGCACTTCACCCCTAGAACTTAGGTTCTGCCCCTCTTGTGTGAGCCTTTCCTTGGGACCCTTGAGCTCCCTCTGAACTTGGACACATAAGGGCTGGCCCTTCTATACTGCACAACTCAATTTCTGATTAACATCTTGGGTGTATGCACTACCCAGGGTTCCTGAAATCCCTTGGATCTCTCAAACACCCTAGATAAGAGAAGGCTTGAAAATCTGGATCTCGGAAGTGGCTCAATCTCATATCATTAGGCATTAAGTCTGGATTAGGATGCTCTTATGTAGCTGAGGATTTCTGATGTATTTTTGGAATTCCAGTTTCTTTTCTTTTGGATTGTAATAACTTATATAAACTCGAGGATTTAGTAAAAAAGGGGGAATGGGATTTATTTTTATGCACCAAGGGTAGAGATCATGCCTATAGGGATTTGTTATGATTTCTGCAAACTCACACCTAGAGATCATGCCTATAGGGATTTGTTATGATTTCTTCAAACTCACACCTAGAAATCATGCCTATAGGGTTAACTCTTAACTTCTGCAAACTCCGCACATAGATATCCTGCCTATAGGATTAACTTCTAATTGTTCTGCAAATTCATATAAAAAACTGTCTATAGACTACTGCATTCTGCATACATAAGCATCATTAGGCAAACAGCTCGTAGGTTTAACAATAAAAGCTGCATATAGATACCATGTTCATAGGACCCTTTTTTTAACATCTAAAAAAGGGTGTCCAAATCGGTAAACGTATAGAAAGCATGCCTATAGGAAATCTCGAATCTGAGTAAAAGTAATATTAACTGCTGAACTCGTAATGTTCTGTTCGAGTAAGCCTAATGTAGACTTTTCGTCTAAAAATATGCGTTGAACCAGTCCGCTCGTCGCTTTATTTAATTAAGACCAAATCAGTACGTGTAAGACATGCTAAACTCTATGACTTTTTGCTGATTTATGGAGGCGTATTTGAGCCCTGTTTGCTTGTCTGTTTCCCTTTTATTTGCATTACGTGTTTTGATTGACGCCTTAGCATTTTGTCCTTTGAAAACTTCTAAAAGCCCCCAAACCCCCTCCCTTTAGGATTAGTAGTCCATTTGCCTCCGGGACTGATAGGATCGGGACGGGTAATAGCATGCAATAAGTAACGATACTATTCCGCGCTTTAATACCTTAACGGGGTGGGAAGGGTAGACATGGAGATGATGATCACACGATAACACTATACGTACAATTGGGTACCGGTGTTGTGTGAATGATCCATGTGATATATAAACCTATGACTCCCTCCCTCTTTATTAGTTTGTTATTCTTTTTTTCAGAATTTTAAAAGTTGTTCAGTTTTTTTTTCCAGTTTCTTTTCTTTTACTTCAATTCTTTGCACCTATTATGAAAAATCTCTCTTGTAATTGTCTGGATTTAAGTATTGTTTTCTCGCTAAATTTACGCCCCCTTTCACTTCTTTTAAGCTATTTGCCTCAATTATTTGACCCCCTTCCCCTTTACTTGTATACCTTTTCTTCAATTATAAAACTACTTCCTTCCAAATTTCAGCACTTTTAAATCCCTTTTGCGTTTTTATTTGCAACCATTATGTGAAAGTTTCCTTGTATTTGAAATGCTTGCTTGTCTACTCGTTTTTTGTATTTAAAGTCACAATTGTAGCATGGTCGGAAACCATACTAGTGGATCTTGAAGGGTTCCTAATACCTTTCCCTCTAGATAATTTCTAACCCTTACCCAAACTCTGATTTTTCATCTCAAATTCTTTCTTAAAGTGTCCTAATGCACTATAATCATTAGGTGGCGACACTCCAAATCCAAAAGCCCATTCCTACATGGGAATAGAGTTGTATTTCCTAAATGTTGTAAACTCAATTTTCTCGCTCTTTGGAGGGAGGGAAAAAGGGGGCGTCGACAGTGTGAACGCTCTATTGCAGAAATGGGTTCCGCCATCACTGAGTATAGTTCCTGGGGTGCCAAAACGTGTGAAAATGTTCTTCTTTAGAAAGCATGTTACCCCTTTAGCATCATTGGTGGAGAGAGCCACTGCTTCGACCCACTTTGAGACATGGTCAACTGCTACCAATATGTACTTGTTAACATACGAGCTAACAAATGGCCTCATGAAGTCGATCCCCCACATGTCAAAAACCTCCACCTCTTGAATTGTGGTCATTGATAACTCGTGTCTGCGAGATATGTTGCCTGTCCTTTGGCATTCATCGTAAATTTTGACCCAAGCATTGGCATCCTTAAACAGAGTTGGCCAATACAAGCCCGACTCCAACATCTTAGCTACTGTCCGAATTCCTCCAAAGTGTCCACCATATGGTGAAGCATGGCAAGCCTGCAGAATAGAATTTTGATCTTTCTCGGGGATACACCGCCGAATCATGTTATTTACACATATTTTAAACAATAGAGGTTCATACCAATAATAAGACCGACAATCACAAAAGAACTTTTTCTTTTGAATTAAGAAGAGTTCATAAGGTACAATACCACTTGCTAAATAATTAGCAATGTTAGCATACCACAGTGCCTCCTCCATTGTCATTGCTAGTAACTGTTCATCCGGGAATGTCTCTGTTATATCCTCAACCTCTACCTTCTTTTCAGCTCCTTCCAACCTTGAGAGGTGGTCAGCTACTTGGTTTTCTATCCCTTTTATGTCACGTATCACCAGATTGAATTCTTGTAATAGAAGAACCCAGCGAATCAAGCGTGGCTTTGACTCCTTCTTTTCTATCAGGTACATAATTGCTACACGGTCAGTGTAAATAAAAACTTTCGAGCCAATCAAGATGACCTGAGTTTGTCGAATGCAAAAATGACAGCCAATATCTCCTTTTTCATCACGGTGTAATTGAGTTGTGCATGTCTTAGTGTTCTACTTGCATAGTAAATCGGGTGCTTCTATTTATCCTTTTGCAGCCCCAAGACTGCTCCTATAACATAATCGTTTGCACCGTATATGAGCTCAAACAGTTGCTCCCAATTGGGTCCAGCAATGATGGGAGCAGTCATCAATCTCTTCTTCAACTCCTCAAATGCCAACATGCAATCATTAGAAAACACAAAGGGGTGATCCTTTTCAAAGAGTTTTCATAACGGGTTAGCAATCTTCGAGAAATATTTTATGAATCGCCTGTAGAACCTGGTGTGCCCAAGGAAACTTCTCACCTCCTTGACTAAAGTAGGCAGTGGCAACTTCTCAATCACGTCAACCTTAGCATGGTAAACCTTAATTCCCTTACTGGACACTCGATGCCCCAAGACTATCCCTTCTTGTACCATAAAATGGCGCTTCTCCCAGTTCAACACTAAATTTGTCTCCACACATCTTTTGAGCACTCTTCTTAATTTGTAAAGACAGTCCTCGAATGAATCCCCCACCACAGAGAAATCATCCATAAAAACCTCCATAATGTCCTCCACAATGTTTGTGAAAATGACTAACATGCACCGTTGAAATATTGCCAGTGCATTGCAAAGCCCAAAAGGCATTCTCCGAAAGTCAAAGATGCCATACGAACAAGTGAATGATGTTTTCTCTTTGTCTTTGGGGGCTATTGAGATCTGATTGTACCCCGAATATCCATCCAAGAAACAAAAGTGCGATCACCCGGCCAGCCTATCCAACATTTGGTTAATGAATGGCAAGGGGAAGTGGTCCTTCCGGGTGGTTGTGTTCAATTTCCAGTAATCCATGCAAATCCGCCATCCCGTGACTGTACGAGTCAAGATCAACTCATTGTTCTCATTTTGTACGACTGTCATTCCCCCCTTTTCGGCACACATTGAACAGGGCTGACCCAATTACTGTTAGAGATGGGGAAGATGATTCCCACATCTAACTATTTGATGACTTCCTTCTTCACCACCTCTTTCATATTCGGGTTCAACCTTCGTTGATGTTCTCTGGAAGGTTTGTGCCCTTCTTCCAAGAGAATCTTGTGCATGTAGAAGGCTGGACTGATACCCTTTATGTTTGCCATGGTCCAACCAATGGCAGTCTTATATTCCTATAGTACCTGTAGGAGCTGCTCTACTTGCACATCTAGCAAACTGATGATATAATAACATGCAAAATAGAATCAGGCCCTAAGAAAATGTACCTAAGGTGAGCTAGGAGTGGTTTCAACTCTAGCTTGGGTGGTTCCTCTACTGATGGTTTTACCGGAGGTGTAGCCCTTTTTTCTAACTCAAGGGACTCGAACTGAGGTTTCCTTTTCCAGAATCCTTGGCCGTCAAGTGCCATGACCCGCTCAGCCAACCTTTTACCATCTATCTCCTCTAAATTTGTCAAGCAGGCCTCCAATGGATCTTTAGCAGTCAGGGTCACATCATCTTCGTGCAGGATCATATCCACTGTCTCCACTAGGAAGCAATTAGCATATTCACCGGGTCTCCTCATGGATTGCTGAACATTGAATATGACTTCTTTATAGTTCAACCTCATTTTTAATTCCCCAGTTTCACAATCGATCAGTGCTCTCCCAGTGGCTAAGAATGGCCTCCCTAAAATGATAGGTATCTCCTTATCTATCTGAAAATCCAGAATAACAAAGTCTATAGGGAACAAAAACTTCCCCATTTGTACCAACACATCATCAAGAATCCTAGTTGGCCTTTTAACTGTGCGGTCAGCCAGTTGCAACAGCATCAAAGTCGGTCTAGCTCTGCCAGTGCCCAGTTTGGTGTATATAGCCAGAGGCATCAAATTTATGTTAGCTCCTAAGTCACATAATGGTTTTGCAAAGGCATAACTCCCAATAGTGCATGGAATAGTAAAGCTACCCGGGTCAGACATCTTTTGAGCCATGGGTCTTGTCACTACTGCACTGCATGTCTGAGTAAGAGTTAATGTGGATAGGTCCTGAAAATCAAACTTTCCTAACATTAGGTCCTTCATCATCCTTGCATAGCCTGGCATCTCCCTCAAGGCATCCATCAGAGGAATATTCAACTGAATTTGACGCAGCATTACCATGAATTTCCTATATTGATCTTCATTCTTTTGTTTCACCAGTCTCTAAGGGAATGGTGCAGGTATCACCCTTTGTGCACTGCTTGCTGGCTTCTCTCCGTTGGGGTTCTGTGGCACATGAGATACCATATGTTCTGCAGCTTGTTCACTCTCTTTAGCTTTACCCTTATCATTTTAAACCTATTCAACCACCACTTCAGTGAGTTCTACTGGTTCATCTACCTCTACTGGAACTAGAGTGGCTAGTGTAGTCTCTTTGCTGGCTTGTGCAACTTCTTATTCTCTGTCTAAATCTCTCCCATTCCGGAGACTTACTACCATCAGTTGATTCGGGTTTTGCTCGTTGGGGTTAATGTTCGTGTCTGCTGGCAATGTTCCCTGGGGGTGGTTGTTTAAAGTCATAAATAGCTGCCCCAACTGAAATTCAATGTTCTTTGTTGCTGAATCATGCACTGCCAACTTTTCCTGCATCTTACCATTTGTTCCAATGAGTTGTTGAAGCATACCCCTGATCTCTACCATGTTGTTATCTTGTTGCTGGGGAGGTGGCTGGTATGTCAACTGTTGCTGGTTCTGCTATGGATAGCCCTGTTGTCTCTGATATGGCACCACTTGGCCTTGGGGTTGCATACCTCCAGGCGGTGGTATGTTTGGTCTGTATTGCTGATTTAGTGCCGGTCTCCATTGCTGTCCTCCTTGTCTCTGACCCCCAAAGTTGTTGACGTAATTCATATATTCTCTTAACCCTTGATTGTCACCTTCTCTACTCCAACATTAACGCAGGGTGTACACAATCCTCCATTTTTTGTGTCAACAATATGCACTTGCTTTGTACCCATATCATCAATCTTCTTTGTCAATATACTTATCTGAGTCATGAGTGTGGCCATGTTCTCTGCATGCGAATTATTTGGGTCAAGAGGAACTGAATGCACTATTAGTGCTGGTATTGTACCTCTCGTCATCCACCCCGAAATTTGGGACATCTTGTCAAGAAGGACTTTGCACTCGGTGAATGTCTTACTAAAAAATGCATCCCCAGCTGAAGCATCCACATTGGCCTTTATATTGTCAGCTAACCCCATGTAGAACCTCTGACCGAGCATCTGGTTTGGAATACCATGGTGAGGACACTTCACGAGCATCCCTTTGAATCTTTCCCAAGTTTCCTGCGAGGTCTCAGTCGGCTGCTTCTTGTACTGCAATATTTCATCAATCTGTCTTGCAATCTTATTGGGCGAGTAGAGCTTATTCAGGAACTGCTTGACTAATTCCTCCTAAGTGATAATGGAATTTATAGAGAGCGAATTCAACCAAGTCTGAGCTTCCCCAGTTAGCTTCTAGGGTCACATTCGACAGCCTTTGGGTCACACAAATCAACAGAAAAATTTTAAAGTGTTGTTGAGGGTGTTCAATGTGTGACCCGAAGAACAGTCCCTTATTCTGCAGAAGATGCAACATGTTGTTGGTGATCTGGAATGTCTCCGCTTGAATTGGTGGCATGGATAATGGAGTAGCCAGGTTGTCAGTTGTCGTCTGTGCCCGATTATAAAGTGCAGCTTCTGGCACAAGAGATGCCACCACTCTGACGTTTGGGGCACAGGCTCATCTCCGATGTTTCCGTTGACGTTCTTTACGTCATCCATGTCAATTTCAAGCTCAAGCTGGTGTGGTTGTTGCGATTGTTGGATCCTCTTATTAGCACGGTTCAGTTCCCTGAATGTTTTCTTGGGGTCTGAGAGTCTTTCAAGTAGTTCTCCAGTCCTCAAAGAATTTCTAGGCATACACCTGAATCCATAAGAGTTCAAACGTGAGAATTTCAATGAACAAAATTGTTTAACACCTCCGAAAATTGATTTAAACTAATAATTCTAACACTACTTCTACGTTGTAATAAATAATATCGTTAGTTCCCCGGTAACGGTGCCAAAATTTGATCACGTCCAACTATGCCTTCTAAAAGACAAAGCGGTCATTGCAAATATAATCCGGTTTTAAGTCCGGAGTTGAATCCTCAAGGAACTAACCTATCTATTACAACTCTTTAGCAATGCTATTATCAACTCATCCAATTTCTAGATACAAGGATTTTATCAATCAATCATGGGTTTTTGTTTAACTACTTCAAACGATATTAAAAATAACAATATGCTAAATAACATATAATTCAATGGTAAAAAGGTCTAGGGCATTGATTTCCCCAATTGCTAGCTTAGGTCTTGACTCTTTCGCTATAATCTCGTTGTAATACTCTATGAAGATTATGAGCTATGGGTTATCTTAATTATCTCTCGATCAACTATGATAATTTACTAGAGAATTCTCTCGAACTACTCTAGCTGACAATTTGTGCATCTCTAAATTATCCCACCAAAGTTTTATTATCTCTAAACCCACTTTTAAGTTCAAGTAGTGAATCTCTTTAATTACCAAAAATGGTATTGTTCAATACCGGTCTAACCTAATATTCTTTCTCAAGCAAATATAAGACAATTAGACACGATTAATCAAGGGCCCATTCAATTAATCACCATACAAAACGTAGTTTAACAATCATATAATAATTCCGGCTCGATTGTAACAAGTTGAGTCAAAACTTCAACCAACAATTGGCTCCATCAACCCTAGATCAATTGTTTAGCTACTCATAACAAAACACGATAAAACTACAAAGTTGTTCATAATGTGTAATTGCAAGAAATAAAAGGAGATAAAAAAACTCTAATGTTGGGTTGCTCTTCACACACTTGTTCTTGACTATAGAGTAGAGTAAAAACAAGCTTGAAAACCTTGATAATCATCCCTTGGGCGAGCTCGACCTTTTATAGGTTAAGTGGATTACCCCCGAACTTCCAAATTTACCCCTGAAGTTTAATTTTCTGGAACTGGGCTAGCGCGATCGCGCTAATGGACGTGCTACTGATCGCGTATATGCCATATCATTCTGCCTCGACTTTTTGGGCTAGCACGGTTGCGCTAGTCCAGGTCTCCATTTCATCTCTTCTTTCTCTCGTCTTCCCACGTACTCAGCTCCTATGGGCTTTTCTTGCTTCAATTTAGCTCTAATTACAGTCTTAAGTCCTCATACATGCCACTCACTCCTGCAAAGTATAAAAATTCACAATTAGAGCCCATTTATCTTCATTTAACTATATTAGAACAATGAAACATAATCAAGCTGGGGCATAAACAGTTGCCAAATTACATGAATCTAGCCTATTATCAGTCATCAATCTCTCCAGTCTTTCTCTCGGGCACACAATATCATAAAACTAGCCCGAATACGATGATGTGATGTATCAATAAATAACAGCAAAGACTGAGATATGATATGCATATGAATGCGTATGACCGAGTATATAAAACAATGAAAGCAGATAACACAACAACAGAAATGACCTCAGTGGGTCCCAACATGATAAGCATGTAGCCTAGACATGGTGTCTAGCATGGATCACATCTCAATAGCTCAAGTACGTAGAAATTTCATAATTACAGGTAAGGTCGATTAACTATACAATATCACATAAGTATTAGAGTCGAAATTCACACGGTACCCGCCCACACACCCATCACCTAGCATGTGCGTCACCTCAACACTGGTCACTTAGCATATAATTCGGGATTTCATACTCTCAGCACTAAGTTTAGAAGAGTTACTTACCTCGAATAAGCCAATTCCAATACTGAGCAAGCCAAGCAATGCTCCAAAAATACCATCTCTTGCGTTCCAACCTCCGAACGGCTCGAAACTAACAAAAAACAACTCAAAGACATCAAACAATGCTAAAGGAACCAATCCCAATAAAAAAAGGTCAAATATTTAATCAAAAGTCCAAAATCGGCCAAAAAGCTCAACTTGGGCCCGCATCTCGGAACCCGACAAAATTACAAAATCCGATAACCAATTCAATTATGAGTCCAACTATACTAATTTCATCCAATTCCGACTTCGAATCAATGTTCAAATCTCAAGTACTCACTTTAAAAAAGTTTTTGATAAAAATCCCCAATTCTCCGATCAAAATATGGATTAATTCAAAAATGAAATTCTATGATCATATTAAAATTCAAAAATTTTAGTTAGATACTGATCCCCATGAAAAGATGAGAAGAACGCTGCGAAAATCACCTCAATCGGAGATTAAAACTCAAGATATGCTCAAAATACCAAAAGAGCGCAGTCTGATTTTTTTATACACAGGAATTTTCGCTTTTGCGATAAAAACTCCGCACCTGCGCATTTCCAACTCCGTATCTGCGAAAACACCAGCACCAGCTCTCTTCTCCGACACTAAAATGAGCATAACTCCCTCATACGATGTCCAAATTCGACGATTATTTTTTATGGCTTCGTAATTACGATACGGATCTAATGCTTCAATCAAAATAGAAATTTGAGCTTATTTGCTTAATATGGCACCATTTATGCTTGAAGAAATGACGTCGAAACATAAAAACGAGCGCAACACAACTCAAACCTATCTGAAACTCAACCAAGCCCCTCGGGACCCTATTCGAACATACCAACAAGTCTCATATCATAACACGGACCTACTCAAGGCCTCAAAACACACATAAAAATATCAAAACGATGAATCACACCTCAATTTGAAATCAATGAACTTGAAACTTTAAACTTCCATAACCAGTGTCGAAACCTATCAATCACGTCTGATTGACCTCAAATTTTGCACACAAGTCACATTTGACATTCGGACCTGCTTCAACTTTCGGAATTGGAATTCAACCCCGATATCAAAAAGTCCACTCTTGATCAAGCTTTCTAAAATTACAACTTTTGCCATTTCAAGCCAAATTCTACTATGGAGCTCCAAATCACAATCTGGATAGGTTCCTAAGTCCAAATTCACCCTACGGAACTAACGGAATCATCAAAATCCAATCCGAGGTCAAATACTAAAAAGTCAAACTTGGTCAAACCTTTCAAATTTAAAGTTTCTAGCTGAGAATCATTCTTCCAAATCAATCCTGAATAACCTAAAAATCAAAACCGATGATTCACATAAATCATAATACATCGTATGGAAACTCACGCCCGAAAACTACCGAGCAAAGTGTAGTTACTCAGAATGACTGATAGGATCATTACAGTACTTTGTTTAAACTAAAAAACTGAACTTCAGTACTTCCTGAACTAAAAAAATAATTTAGGACACATAAAAAAAATTTCAGCATACATTGTCCTAGTAGTTCGGGGAGAAATTCAAAAATAGTCAGATTTACAAGTGGTCGTTCAAAAATAGCCCAATTTTAAAATTAATCAAAATTTAGCCACTATTTATGTAAAGATAAATCTGAACGAAAACACTGTTCAAAATCCGAAAAAATACTTCAGCAAAATATACTGGAGTTCCAGTATAATATATCGGTCTAGCATAATATACTGGAGTTTGGAGCACCGATGCTCCAGTCTCCAGTATATTATAATGGAGCTAGCAAAGTATACTGGTCCAGCATAATATGCTGGAAGTTCATATACAGGTGCACCGAACTCCAGTATATTATGCTGGGCCGATCTCTGTTGCAACAATAATATCTATTTTTATTGACTTGAAAAATGCTGACTATTTTTAAATGACTAGTCCGAAAACTGACTAGACCGTGCTATTTTTACCGTAGTTCGAGAAAGCGAAGAAGAAGCAACATTTGCCCGCTTTTTTTTTTACAGTTGTGGCTAAACACCAAATAATTTACAATCACCGAATAAAACTTAAATAGTGGTCCTAAAAGTGGCTACTTGGTGTCATTTTTTTTATGTGGAATATTCAAATTATGAGAGTAAAATAAATTTTTTTTTCATGATTCTTTTATATGACTTTTAAATATTATAGATTATTAATTATTGTAACTTATAATATTTTTATATAATTTTATAAATCTTATTTAAAAAATATTAAAATTCGCGGTTAAAAATTACTAATTTTGGGACAAGGGAGTAAAATAAAAAATGAGACCCAAATAACAATTATTATAACAATAACATTAATGTTAAGAATAGAATTCTATTTGGAGTGAATGTCTATCTTGTAGAGAGTTTTACTTTGTGACTAAGTCATTTTTCTCCTATAAATAGAGGGGTCTTACCCTATTGTAAATCATCCCAAAATTCAATAAGAATTTCCTCTCTCTCTTTCTCTGCAATATTGCTCTTGTTCTTTTACTATTTTATAATACGTTATCAGCACGAGACTCTACCGTCTCAAGAAGCTCTTTGAGAAGATTAAGGTAATATTTCTCCTCTTTTTAATTATGACTGACATTATGAAAAGAAAGTTCGTTGCCCTTGAAATTTCGGGCAAGAACTATATGACATGGGTGTTGGATGCTGAAATCCACTTAGATGCAATGGGTCTTGGAGATTCCATTAAAGACAGAAATAAAGCATCCACCCAAGACTGTGCTAAGGCCTTGATTTTCTTGCGCCATCACCTTGATGAAGGGTTAAAAATTGAATATCTCACAGTCAAAGATCCACTTATTTTGTGGAATGGCTTAAAAGAAAGATATAACAACTTAAAGTTGGTCACTCTTCCACAAGCACGATATGATTGGGCTCATCTGAGGCTCCAAGACTTTAAGTCTATTTCTGAATATAATTCTGTAATGTTCAGAATTACTTCTAAATTGAAACTCTGTGGAGATACTATCAGTAATTATGATATGCTTGAAAAAACGTTTACAACGTTTCATGCCTCCAATATGGTCCTGCAACAGCAGTACAGAGAGAAAGGTTTCAAGAAGTATTCTGAGTTGATTTCTCTTCTTCTTGTGGCTGAGCGAAACAATGACTTGCTCATGAGAAATCACGAAAATCGACCCACTAGGTCTACACCATTGCCTGAAGTGGATGAGGTGTATTCCCATTATGCTAAGCGTGGAAAAGGCCGTGACTCTATTCGCAGTCGTGATCGTGATCATAGTCGTGGCCGTGACTCTATTCGTAGTCGTGATCGTGATCATGGACGTAGCCGTGGCAGTGGCCGTAGACAAGGAAGAAATTTTCCTGGTGTTAATCATCCCCCAAAGAGAAATAACCACCAAAAGTGGAAAGGGAAAGATAAGAAGCCAAAAGCAAATGGTTCAGAAACTGAATGCTATCGTTGCGGTGGAAAAGGGCATTAGGAAAATATTTGCCGTGTACCAAGACATTTGGTTGAGCTTTATCAAGCATCTCTAAAGAATAAAGGCCCTGAAGCTAATTTTGTCTCTGACAATAATTTTGACATCACTCACTTGGATGTGGCAGACTTCTTTGAGCGCCCTGATGGGAAAATAGACCACTTGATTGGTGATGGATCCGTGGTTAAAGATGATTGAGTAGTTTAAATTTTATTTTTGCCTATTCATAATAGTTAGTGAATAAACTTCATGTAATCATAGTTCTTTACATGAGTAGTAGTCATTAGTATCAATAGTATTATTTATTTTATGAGATAATGTTAAAAGTTGCTTGGTTTTCCTGGATATTTATGTGATTCTTTTGACATTAACTGTATGAGAGGATGAAAACTTAAACAACAGAAACGAACGTATTTAGCCTGCCTATTTCTTTTACACACGTATTTGACTCAAATATGGCAACATGTACAGTTGTTTTAAATGTATCTCTTTCATTAAAATAACAGTTTGGTCACTACCATCCAATTTTTTTTTTAATATTTACAAGTAGTACCAAATTAGGTTGTTTCTGTTTTTCAATACTTAAATACTAGTATTATATTATTCTGTCTAAAACAGAAAATTAGTACCAATAGCA
>MU666241.1:56245-77697 GCA_026770625.1 Nicotiana glauca | reverse complement strand
CACAGTCTCGGAATTCCAAACGGACATTGATAACACTAAAATGCTCTTCAAGCCAAACTTATGAAATTTCTTCTATAATGCCAACTTCCACAATATGTGCCAAAATGTTCCTGGGTTATTCAAAACCCAATCCGGGCATACGCCCAAGTCCGAAATCATCATACGAACCTGCTGGAACCTTCAGATCCCGATTCCGAGGTCGTTTACTTGAAATTCTAATCTTAGCTCATTCTTTCAACTTTAAGCTTTCGAAATGAGAATTCTCTTCCCAAATCAACTCTGGACCTCTTGAAATCAAATTCTGACCACGCGTACAAGTCATAATACCTTAAACGAAGCTGTTCATGGCCTCCGACTGCTGAACGAAGTGCTAGTACTCAAAATGACCGGTCGGGTCGTTACAATTTCGGTATCGAAAATAATGGATGCTGGTTATAATATTTATTTTGCTAATAACTCTGCTGTTATTAAGTTTAATAAACGTTTTATCTACAATGCTACAAGATTACGTGACCTTTTTATTCTTGGTATATATCCTCATGTGCTACAACATCCAAAAGAGCTAAATAACATAATCTACCACATAAAAGAAAACATATTTCTGAATTGAGTCAAACTTATTTATGGCACTTACGTCTAGGCCATATAAATCTAAATAGGATTTTAGGATTGGTCTCTGTTGGACCTTTGAGTTCATTGAAAGTGGAGTCACTACCAACATGCGAATCCTGTTTAGAAGGCAAAATGACCAAGAGACATTTGCCCTTAAAAGGAAATAGAGCCAGTGATAAGCTAGAATTCATTCACTCTTATTTGTGTGGTACTATGAATATACAAACAAGAGGTGGTTTTGAGTATTTTGTGACTTTCAGAGATGATTACTCAAAATATGGATATATTTATATGTTGTGACGTAATTCTGAATGCTTTGAAAAATTCAAAGAATTTAAGAAGGAAATAGAGAAACGACATGATAAATATATCAAAATATTGCGATATGATCGTGGCGGGGAATACCTTTTTGCGGAATTCATAAAATACTTATCAGATAATAGAATTACATTTCAATTATCTGCCCCAGGAACACCGCAACAAAATGGTGTGGCAGAAAGAAGAAATATGACCGATATGAAAATGGTTAGATCAATATTAAGTTATTCCGATTTACCTCCTTCCTTTTGGGGATATGCTTTAAAAATAGCAAACTACATTCTAAATTTGGTTCCTTCAAAGTCAGTACCTTAAACTCCAGTAGAATTGTGGACGCAAGCCAAGTTTACGGTATATTCGTGTTTTGGGACGTCCAACACATGTGCAGAAAGGGAAAACAGATAAATTAGAATCAAGGACAGAAGTATGACTTTTTATTGATATCCAAAAGGAACAAAAGGCAGTTTGTTTCATAGTCCCAAAGAAAAGAAGGTAATTGTTACGAAAAATGCCAGATTTTTAGAAGAGGACTATCTAACGAACCATATTCCTAGAAGTAAACTAGTTTTACAGGAATTAAACATTGTGGTAACTAAAGACTCATCTATAAAACGTATCTCGGAAGCAAGTATTGACATACCACGGCATTATCATTGTGACAACCCGGCCCGTCGTCACGAGAGTTAACACCCCATTTCCCCCACCTTATGTTTCTCTACGCTTCATTATCGGTATTTGAGGTGATCGAGTCGAATTGGATTGGTTTTAGAGGGAAATGAGATACTTAGTCTCTTTAAGGAAGGCTTGTTTTGGAAAGGTCGACCGGATGTTGACTATTGAGTTAGAGGGCTCGGATGTGATTTTCGGCAATTCGGTTAGCTTCGGAGGATGATTTGTGACTTAGGAGCATGATCAGAATTGATTTTGGAGGTCCGGTGTAGAATTAGACTTGAATTGGCAAAGTTAGTATTTTTGGCACAGGCGAGATTTTGTCATCGCGAATGCGGGAGGACCCTCGCGTTCGCATAGAGGAAAATAAGCCTGGGTAGAAGGGTTTTTATTGAATATTTCATCCACGAGTCTAACCATTTTTCCTCCATTATTGAGCACCTTGAGAGCTTTTTGGGAGAAATTGAAGAGGGTTTCGATGGGTATTGATTGGAGGTGAGTACTATGGCCTAGAAACATCATTTTATTGAAGAATCAACCTTTAAATTCATGGAAATTTGAGTAAAATTGGAAGAACTAGAGCTTGACCTTTGAAATGAAAATTTGGGATTTGTGGGGGTATTTGAGCTCGAATTTTGGTAAATTTGATATGTATAGACTCGTGGCGATGCGAATTTTGTAATTTTTAGAGAAGTGGGTCCGGACTCAGGTTTTGCCAATTTCGTGATTTTGATAGTTTTCGTGTCTTTTCGATTGGGTTATGTTTCATTAGCCCATTATGACGTATTCCTTATGGTTTTGATCAGATTCGATGCACGAGGAGGTCGATTCGAGAGGAAAAAGCATATCGAGCTAAACTTTTGGCCGACTAGAGGTGAGTAATGGTTTTAAATGATGCTCTGAGGGTTTGAAACCCTGAATTTGCACAACTTGGTGCTATGTTGAGACAAGACACACGTTCAATGACGAGTGCAGGGTCATTTACTATTGGGGATTGTGAATCGGTCCTGTCTGGATGATACTTTACCATGTATTTGCCTATGACTTGTTGATTTTCACTATGACTTGGGCTTATTGCCATATTTGGGGCTTATTGCCAACTATTTGAACTCCTTGTGAGCCATTATCACTGTTTTCCTCACTATTTGAAATATTAATTAAACTCAATCCATTTGAATTACACTGTTTCATGAACTCAACAATGTTTTTACTCAACCTAGAGTTTTAACTGATATTTGAACCATTGTTTGAGTTGACCATTATTGTTTTCACTGATGCCCGAGGGGCTTAGGATTATTTTAGACTGATTGAGGTTGAGGGCCATGTGTGAAGGTGTGATGAGTGATGTGAGGAGGCTTTCAAGCCTCGAGCGATATGTGAGGAGGCTTTCAGGCCTCGAGTGTATTGTGAGAAGGCTTCCAGGCCTCATGTTTATACGTACTGACTTTCAGGCCTTATGATGATATAGCGCTTGGGCTGTAGGAGCCCCTCCGAAGTCTGCACCCCCACAGTGAGCGCGGGTACCCATGTGATTTTAGAGTGAGCTCGCGGGGCTGATACTTTACTGAGAGTTTGATAATGCGCTCGAGGGGAAGGTTTCTGATTATTACTTACTGGTTGAGAATATCTGTCTTAAACTGTTTTATAAAGAGAATTTTCGATACTTTACTGGTTTACTGCTTAACTGATTTTTTTCTTTACTGCTTGGGATAGCGTTATTTGTGCCTTTATGGGATTTTATGCTTTCAGTCGTTATTTTATTTTATTACTCACTGGGTCGGAGTACTCACATTACTCCCTACACCATGTATGCAAATACAGGCATAGCAGAGTTCGTTCCTGAGCGTTGATTTCCTTCCAGACCAGGCAGACCCGGAGTGATGAGGTAGTTGTCAACATCCATAGCCTCGTATTCTCCTTTATCTCCTGTATTTACACTATCTTTAGACTTTGTTCCTAGTTCCAGACTGTGTAGCATTTTTAGTGAACTCTGTAGTAGCTTGTGACTTGTGACACCCAGATTTCGGGCTGAGTCGGGATGTTTTTCCCTATTTTATCACATATATTCCGCACTTATGATTATATTATCTACGATTTAGACTTATTCATGCTAAGAAACTGTTAAAATAGGTGTTGTTGTTCTGTTGGCTGGCCTTGTCTTCACGAGAGGCGCCATTACGACCGGATTGAGTATTGGGTCATGACAAGTTGGTATCAGAGCCTAGGTTACTAGGTTTCACGAGTCACGAGCAGGTTTAGTAGTGTCTCGCGGATCGGTACAGAGACGTCTGTATTTATCCTCGAGAGGCTGCAGAACCTTTAGGAAAAACTTCATATTCTTGAAATTCTTGTCGTACGACTTTGTTGATCCGAGAACTAAACTTTTGTGTTCTATTCTATCGGAGATGGTGAGGACTAGCGCTACAGGATGAGGCGGACATCCACCAGTACCAACTACAGAGGGTACCAGAGGCCGTGGACGCGTTCGTGGTCATGGTAGAGGCAGAGCCGTGAGGGCAGCACCTGTTGCTCTACCATTTGCCCCGGCTCAGGATCAGGCTCCAGCTACAGACATTCCAGTAGCACCTGTTCAGGCACCAGCAGTGCCCATTGTTATTCCGGGTCTTTAGGAGGCCTTGGCTCAGATATTATCAGTATGCACTGGCCTGGCTCAGGCAGTTTCAGCCTCTACTGCAGCATCTACTTCTCAGGCCAGGGGAGGCAGTCAGACCCCCGCTGCTCACACACCTGAACAGGTAGTGCACGGATTGCAAATATCGGGAGCAACTCCATCTTTGCTGGCTGCACCAGTTTAGGACTTTGTGGTTCCAGCTATGCCAGACGATGAGCAGCATTGTCTTTAGAGGTTCAGTAGGCTCCAGCATCCAATTTTTAATGGTGCTCAGGGCGATGATGCCTGGGGTTTTCTCGACAAGTGTCAGTGTATACTTCAGACGACAGGGATTTTGGAGTCCAACGGAGTAGCATTCACCGCATTTTAGTTCATCGGGGCTGCCTTTACTTGGTGGGAGGTGTATAAACGGCGTAGGCCAGCAGGTGCAGCGTCTTTGATATGGCAGGAGTTCTCCACTCTCTTTCTAGAGAAGTGGGTGCCGCAGTTTCAGAGAGAGGAGTTGCGCAGGCAGTTCGAGTGACTTCGCCAAGGAGATATGACTGTGACCCAGTATGAGGCGAGATTTTTCGAGTTGGCTCATCATGCCTCCTGGATAGTTCCGACCGATAGGGAGAGGATCAAGAGGTTTGTGGATGGACTTAACTATCACCTTCATGTTCTGATGACTCGAGAGAGAGTTTTGGGTATTTCCTTTGAGGATGCATTGATATTGCTCGTGATATTGAGATAGCTCGCCGTCAGGACAGAGAGGAGAGGGAGGCCAAGAGGCCTTGAGTTTTTGGTAGTTTTAGTGGTGCTCCGTTTAGGGGATAGTTCCAGTAGGGTAGAGGTCGTTCTTTCAGGCCTCTTCAATCGGCCTGCACTGAGTATCGTGGGTCATCTTCAGGTCGGGTTAATCAGGGTTATCAGCAAAGTCATCCATCTCTTAGCCCTCTTCCAGCACAGGGTTCCTCACGAGCCCCATCCGTTCAGGGTTCTTCCAGGTCGAGTGCGTCAGCTAGTCACTCGGGCGCGTGGAGTTCCTTTTAGTCCCATTCTCCAGCACCCGGGAGCTGTTATGAGTGCGGAGAGTCTGGGCATATGTGGAGGTAGTGTCCTTGTCGAGCTGCTAGTTCATCTCAGCAGAGGGGTCAGCCCTCATCTTCTGGCCCAGTATCTTCAGCACCCGCTCTGCTAGCTAGGGGTGAGGGTCAGGTAGTCAGGGGTTGCCCCAGAGGTAGTGGGCATCGGTCAGGCTCGCTTTTATGCTCTTCAGGGCAGGGCAGATGTAGTTGCTTCAGACACTGTCATCACAGGTATTATTTCAGTCTGCCACATGGATGCCTATGTCTTATTTGATCCCGATTCTACCTATTCTTATATGTCCTCATATTTTACTCATCATTAGCGTACGACCTGAGGGTGTCTAGCCTTACCTGTGCATCTTTCTACCCCGGTGGGTGATACTACTATTGTAGACCATGTATATCGGTCGTGTTTGGTGACTATTGGGGGTCTGGAGACCCGAGTTGATCTATTGCAGTTGAGCATGGTAGATTTTGATTTTATTCTGGGCATGAACTGGTTGTCTCCGTGTCATGCTATTTTGGACTATCACGCTATGACAGTCACTCTTGCCATACCGAGTATTCCGAGGATCGAGTGGTGTGGTATGACTGACTATGTGCCTAGCAAGGTGGTTTCTTTCCTAAAGGCCTAACGTATGGTTGGGAAAGGTTGTCTATCAGATTTTGCTTTTGTGAGTCAGCTCCTAGCATAGATTCGGTCCAGTTGTGAGGGAGTTTCCCGATGTGTTTCCGGCAGACTTGTCGGTCATGCCACCAGACTTTCGTATTGACCTGGTGCCGGGCACTCAGCCCATATCCATTCCTCCATATTGTATGGCACCATCAGAGTTGAAAGAGTTGAAGGATCAGCTTCAGGAGCTCCTAGATAAGGGGTTCATTCGGCCTAGTATGTCATTGTAGGGTGCACCGGTTCTATTTGTGAAGAAGAAAGATGGCACAATGAGGATATGCATTGACTACATGCAATTGAACAATGTAACATTGAAGAACAAGTATCCTCTGCCTCGTATTGATGATTTATTTGACCAGCTTCAAGGAGCTAAGGTGTTCTCCAAGATTGACCTTCGTTCGGGTTATCACCAGTTGAAGATCAGGGATTCAGATATTATTAAGACTGCTTTCAGGACGAGATATGGACACTATGAGTTTCTTGTTATGTCTTTTGGGTTGACTAATGCCCAAACAACGTTCATGTATTTGATGAAGAGTGTATTTCGGCCTTATCTGGATTTGTTCATTATTGTTTTCATATATGATATCCTGGTGTATTCACGTAGTCAAGAGGAGCACGCGCATCATTTGCGAGTTGTATTGCAGAGATTGAGGGAGGAGAAGCTTTATGCAAAGTTCTCCAAGTGTTAGTTTTAGCTCGGTTCAGTGGCTTTCTTAGGGCACGTGGTGTCCAATAATGGTATTCAGGTTGATCCAAAGAAGATATAGGCGGTTCAGAGTTGGCCTAGGCCGTCTTCAGCCGCGGAGATCCGTAGCATCCTCGGTTTGGCGGGTTATTATCACCGGTTTGTTAAGGGATTTTCCTCTATTGCATCTCCCTTGACCAAGTTGACTCACAAGGGTGCTCTATTTGTGTGGTCGGATGAGTGCGAGGGGAGCTTTCAGAAGCTCAAGACAACTTTGACCACAGCTTCAGGTTCTTATACCATTTATTATGATGCTTCGAGAGTTGGGATCGGATGTGTGTTGATACAGGAGGGTAGAGTCATTGCATATGCTTCTCTTCAGTTGAAGCCCCACGAGAAAAACTACCATGTACATGATTTGGAGTTGGCTTATATAGTTTATGCTTTGAAGATTTGGAGGCACTTCTTATATGTGGTATCCTGGTGAGGTATTCACCGATCATCGCAGTTTTCAGCATCTATTCAAGCAAAAAAATCTTAATTTGAGGCAGCGGAGGTGGCTAGAGTTACTCAAGGACTATGATATTACCATTTTGTATCACTCGGGGAAGGCCAATGTGGTGGCTGATGCTTTGAGCCAGAAGGCGGTTAGCATGGGGAGCTTGGCATACATTCCAGTTGGGGAGAGGCCATTTACAGTTGATATTCAAACTTTGGCCAATCAGATGGCGAGGTTAGATATTTCAGAGCCTAATCGAGTGTTGGCTTGCGTTGTTTCTCGGTCTTCCTTGTATGACCGCATCAGATAGTGCCAGTATGATGATCCATATTTTCTTCTCCTTAAGGACAGGGTTCAACATGATGATGCCAGGGATGTGACTATCGATGTTGATGGTGTGTTGAGGATGCATGGCCGGATTTGTATGCCTAATTTGGATGGGCTTCGGGAGTTGATATTAGAGGAGGCCCATAGCTCGCGGTATTCCATTCATCCGGGAGCCGCGAAGATGTACCAGGATTTGAGGCAGCACTATTGGTGGAGGAGAATGAAGAAGGATATTGTAGGATTTGTGGCTCGGTGTCTCAACTATTAGCAGGTGAAATATGAGCACCAGAGACCGGGTGGTGTACTTCAGCGGATGATTATTCCAGAGTGGAAGTGGGAGAGGATTTCTATGGATTTTATGAGTGGTCTCCCTCGGACTTTGAAGAAGTTCGATTCGATTTGGGTGATTGTGGATCGGCTGACCAAGTCTGCGCACTTTATTCCAGTATGTACTACCTATTCTTCGGAGCGGCTGTCAGGGATCTTCATCCGAGAGATTGTTCGATTGCATGGTGTCCCAGTGTCTATTATCTCAGATAGAGGTACTCAGTTTACCTCTCAGTTCTGGAAGAACGTTCAGCGAGAATTGGGTACACAGGTGGAGTTGAGCACAGCGTTTCATCCTTAGACGGACGGGCAGTTCGAGCGTACTATCCAGATATTGGAGGACAAGTTGTGTGCCTGTGTTATTGATTTTGGAGGTTCTTGGGATGGGTTTTTGCTACTTGCAGAGTTTTCCTACAACAACAGTTATCAGTCGAGCATTCAGATGTCTCTGTATGAGGCGTTGTATGGGAGACGGTGTAGATCTCCTGCTGGATGGTTCGAGCCCATTAAGGCTAAATTATTAGGGACAGAGATGCTTCGTGATGCCTTGGAGAAGGTGAAGCTTATTCAGGAGAGGCTTTGTACAGCACAGTCGCGTCAGAAGAGTTATGCAGACCAGATGGTTTGGGATGTGTCTTATATGGTGGGTGAGAAGGTCTTGCTGAAGGTTTTGCCCATGAAGGGTGTTATGCGGTTTGGGAAGAAAAGGAAGCTGAGTCTGCGGTTCATTGGGCCTTTTGAGGTACTTAGAAGGATTGGGGAGGTGGCTTATGAGATTGCATTGCCACCCAGATTATTGAGTGTGCACCCGGTATTTCATGTATCTATGCTCCGGAAGTATGTTCGGGACCCGTCTCATGTATGAGATTTCAGCACTATTCAGTTGGATGATGATTTGATTTATGATGTGGAGCCAATGGCTATTTTGGGTTGTAAGGTTCGGAAGTTAAGGTCAATGGAGATAGCTTTGGTAAAGGTGTAGTGGTGAGGTCGGCCCATGGAGGAGGCTACTTGGGAGATCGAATGGGAGATGCGGAGCAGATATCCTCACTTTTTTTAGGCTCCATGTATGTTTCTTGACCCGCTCGAGGATGAGCATTTGTTTTATTTGAAGAGGATGTGACGACCCGGCCCGTTGTCACGAGGGTTACCGCCCCATCCCCCACCTTATGTTTCTCTACGCTTCATTATCGGTGTTTGAGGTAATCGAGTCGAATTGGATTGGTTTTAGAGGGAAATGAGACACTTAGTCTCTTTAAGGAAGGCTTGTTTTGGAAAAGTCAACCGGATGTTGACTATTGAGTTAGAGGGCTCGGATGTGATTTCCGGCAATCCGGTTAGCTTCGGGGGGTGATTTGTGACTTAGGAGCGTGATCGGAATTGATTTTGGTGGTCCGGTGGAGAATTAGGTTTGAATTGGCGAAGTTAGTATTTTTGGCAGTGGCGAGATTTGGTTATCGCGAACGCAGGAGGACCCTCGCATTCGCATAGAGGAAAATAAGCCTGGGCAGAAGGGTTTTAATTGAATATTTCATCCGCGAGTCTAACCATTTTTCCTCCATCGTTGAGAAACTTGAGAGCTTTTTGGGGAAAATTGAAGAGGGTTTCGACAGGTATTGATTAGAGGTGAGTCCTATGGCCTAGAAACATCATTTTATTCAAGAATCGACCTTTAAATTCATAGAAATTTGAGTAAAATTGGAGGAAATAGGGCTTGACTTTTGAAATGAAAATTTGGAATTTGAGGGGGCATTTGAGCTCGGATTTTGGTAAATTTGATATGTATAGACTCGTAGCGAGATGAGGAATCCGGTGATGTGAATTTTGTAAATTTTTAAGATGTGGGCTCGGGGCTCGGGTTTTGCCAATTTCATGATTTTCGATACCTTTCGAGTCTTTTCGATCGGGTTATGTTTCCTTAGCCTATTGTGATGTATTCCTTATGGTTTTTATCAAATTCGACACACAAGGAGGTCAATTTGAGAGGAAAAGCCATATCGAGCTAGACTTTTGGCCGGATAGAGGTGAGTAATGATTTTAGATGATGCTCTGAGGGTCTGAAACCCCAAATTTGCACAACTTGGTGCTATGTTGAGATGAGACACGTGTTCAATGATGAGCACGAGGTCATTTACTATTGAGGATTGTGACTCGGTCCAGTCCGGATGATACTTTACCGCGTATTTGCCTATGACTTGTTGTTTTTCACTATGACTTGGGCTTATTGCCATATTTGGGGCTTATTGCCGACTGTTTGAACTCCTTGTGAGCCATTATCACTGTTTTCCTCACTATTTGAAATATTAATTAAACTCAGTCCATTTGAATTACACTGTTTCATAAACTCAGCTATGTTTTTACTCAACCTAGAGTTCTAACTGATATTTGAACCATTGTTTGAGCTGAGCATTACTGTTTTCACTGATGCCCGAGGGGCTTAGGATTATTTTTGGACTGGTGAGGTTGAGGGCCATGTGTAAGAGTATGATGAGTGATGTCAGGAGGCTTTCAGGCCTCGAGCGATATGTGAGGAGGCTTTAGGCCTCGAGTATATTGTGAGAAGTCTTCCAGGCCTCATGTTGATACGTACAGGCTTTTAGACCTTATGATGATATAGCTCTTGGGCGTATGAGCCCCTCCAGATTCTGCACCCCCACAGTAAGCGCGGGTACCTATGTGATTTTAGAGTGAGCCCGCGGGGCTGATACTGTACCGAGAGTTTGATAATGCGCCTGAGGGGCAAGTTTCTGATTATTACTTATTGGTTGAGAATATCTGTCTTAAACTATTTTATAAAGCGAATTTTTGATATTGTACTGGTTTACTTAATGATTTTTTTCTTTACCGCTTGGGATAGCATTATTTGTGCTTTTATGGGATTTTATTCTTTCAGTCATTATTTTATTTTATTACTCACTGGGTCGGAGTACTCACATTACTCCCTGTACCTTGTGTGCAGATACAGGCATAGTAGAGTTCGTTTGTGAGCGCTGATTTCCTTCCGGATCAGGCGGATCCGGAGTGACGAGGTAGCTGTCGACGTCCACAGCCCTGTTTTCTCTTTTTATCTCTTGTATTTACTTTATCTTTAGACTTTGTTCCTAGTTCCAGACTGTGTAGTATTTTTAGTGAACTTTGTCGTAGCTCGTGACTTGTGACACCCCGATTTCGGGCTGAGTCGGGATGGTTTTCCATGTTTTATCATGTTTATTCTGCACTTATAATTGTATTATCTACGATTTAGACTTATTCATACTAAGAAACTATTAACAGAGGTGTTGTTGTTCTGTTGGATGGCTTTGTTTTCACGAGAGGTGCCATGTTGGGAATTGAGTCGTGACAATCATAGTGGGAGAAATGTCAATAGACAGCAGATTGCACAAGAGCAATTGTCTGACATCTCACTACCCCAAAGTAGGGGGACTAATGTTGAGCAACCTCAGATTGTTGAACAACCTGAAATTGTTATGCAACCTGCACTACAGGAAGAAGTTAATGATATCCCAGCACCGCAAGGTGTGGAGGATAACATTGAGGCTTCAGTTCTAGAAAATGATGATGTGCTTCAACAACAAAATCAGCCTCCACCTGTAGTGACTAGTCGTAGTGGGAGAATTATTAGAAAACTTCTCCGGTTTGCGCTCTTGGGAGAATCTTATAATAGAATCCCTGAAGAGCCTAATACATAACCTATTAATTACGACGAAGCACTATATGATGCAGATGCTGATAAATGGGTTGATGCTATGAAATCTGAAATGGAGTCCATGTACTCCAATCAAGTCTAGGATCTTGTAGAACCACCTATTGAAGTCAAACTCAAAGGTTGTAGATGGATCTATAAGAAAAAGAGAGGAGTGGATGGAAAAGTGAAAACTTTTAAAGCTAGGCTTGTTGCAAAAGGGTTTACTCAAAAAGAAGGGATCGATTATGAGGAAACTTTTTTACCGGTACTCATGCTTAAATTCATTAGGATTCTCTTATCCTTTGCTGCTCATTAAGATTATGAGATATAGCAAATGGATGTCAAGACCGCTTTTCTAATTGGAAGTCTTGATGAGTGCATCCATATGGCACAACCAGTTGGTTTCATAAAAAGTGGCAATGAGCACATGTTGTGTAAATTAAAGAAATCCATTTATGGATTGAAACAATCTTCTAGGGCATGAAACACTTGTTTTGACACATTGATTAAGACCTTCGGTTTTGATCAATGTGAAAATGAGTCTTGTGTCTATAAGAAGTGGAATGGAGATAAAGTTACACTTTTGGTTTTGTACGTAGATGATATTTTTATAATAGGAAATAATGTGATCATGTTGAATTCAGTAAAGGAAAGTTATCCTCACGTTTCGATATGAAAGACTTGGGACAGGCAACACATATTCTTGGGATCAAGATTTTGCGAGATCGCAAGCAAAGGATATTAGGCTTACCCCAAGCACTTTATATTGATACTATTCTCACTAGGTTTAGCATGCAAGATTCCAAGAAAGGGTTTCTCCCCTTTAGACATGGAATCTCTCTATCAAAAGTTCAATCCCCAAAAACGACTGATGAGATAGAAAAGATGAAGGCGGTCCCTTATGCTTCTATTGTATGGTGTCTTATGTATGTTATGCTATGTACTAGACCTGATATCTGTTTTGTTGTTGGCATGGTTAGTAGATTTCAGTCTAACCCTGGTCGAGAACACTGGACTATTGTTAAGCATATAATCAAGTACTTGAAGATGACTAGGGATGATATGTTGGTGTATCACTCAGGTGATCTTGCACCCATTGGCTATACTGATTCAGATTTTCAGTCAGATAGAGACTCTGGAAAATGTACCTCAGGATATGTTTTTACCTAAGGAGGTGGAGCCATAAGTTGGAGGAGCATCAAGCAATCTTGTGTTGCTGATTCCACCATGGAAGCCGAATATGTGGCTACATCTGAGGCATCTAAAGAGACTGTTTGGCTCAGGAACTTTTTGAAATAGCTTAATGTGGTTCCTTTGATTCAAGCACAAATTTTACTTTATTCTGACAATAGTGGTGCAGTTGCGAACTCGAAGGAGCCAAGAAGCCATAAAAGGAGTAAGCATATTGAGCATAAATATCACTTAATTCAGGACATAACTCAGGGAGGTGATGCAAGAGTGTTGAAGATTGCGTTAGTGGACATTTTGGTAGACCCACTTACAAAGAGCTTAACACAGAAGATTTTTGACAAGCATGTAGAAGGAATGGGTGTTAGAGTAGTAGACGCATGGTTATGAGTCTAAATGGGAGATTGTTGGGATATACTATAACCATGCGGTTTAGACATAGTATTATAATTGATTCTTTATGGAACAATTGTTTATTTAATTTATTCAAATAAATAAATTACTATTTTAAATAGATCATTTGTTACATGTGTGTCCTTTTAGTTATGTACTATACAATTTAGTGTATGGAGTCTTAGCCCATGCACAAAAGATAAATTATTGAATCGATGTGACGACCCAAAGGGTCATCACTATTTTTCTTACCCATTCAGTATTTCCGAGGCCTTGAAAACCTCATTTAAGGTTGCCTTTATTTGTGTGAATAGTCAGGGTGCGTAGCTGGAAAGCTTAAATATGAATTCTGTGAGAAAAATGCTAATTTTTGATATTAAAATGAATAAATTTGACTTCGATCAACATTTTGGGTAAACGGACCTGGACCCGTGATTTAGTGGTCTCGGAGGGTCCGTTGGAATATATGGGACTTGGGCGTATGCCCGAAAAGGAATTTCAAGGTCCCAAGCCCGAGAAATGAATTTTTGAGTAAAATTGTTTTCTGAATATATTTAAGGAAATTGGAAATGAAAATGGATTAGAAAGTGATGGTATCGGGCCCGTATTTTGCTTCCAACATCGGTACAGGTCTTATATATGGTTTAGGTACTTTCTCTAAAGTTTGTTTGAAAACAGACGCCATTTGACGTGTTTTGGATTTAAAATGAAAAATTTGATGCTTTATGAAATTTGGAAGAAATCATGGATTTTGAGGCTTAATTCGATGAATATGATGTTGTTTTGGGGATTTGATCGCACGGATAAGTCTGTAGGATGCTTTTGAGGTTGTGTGTATGTTTGATTTGGAGTCCCAAGGGATCAGGTGAGTTTTGGATAGGACACGGGGTGAAATTTTGAGCTTAAAGAATTGCAGGCCTGCAGGCTTTTCATTTCCCAAAGTTTTCTCGCAATTCCTAGGATTTTTCGCATTTCCTAAACTTTTCTCGCAATTCCCAGGCTTGTTCGCATTTCCCAAACTTTGTTCCCAATTACCAGGTTTGCATTTCCCAAACTTTTCTCGCAATTCCCGGGCTTTTCTGCATTTCCCAAACTTTGTTCGCAATTCCTTATTTACAATTCCCAAACTTTTTTTCGCAATTCCCAAACTTTGTTTGCAATTCCCATATATGCATCCTGCATTTTTCATACTTAGTCGATTTTGAAGACATTTTCACCCCATTTTCAAAATACAACTCCTTTAGGCGATTTCCCAAAACAAGACTTCTTTTTAAAATCATTTGTAAGTTGTTTTTTTCTCATTTCTTTCAATCATTAACATCATTTAACATGTTTTCAACTTAAAATCAATGGTTTCCATGGGTGAAATTGGGGGTTTTGGGTAGAACCTAAGTTATTCTAAAATTTGGAATTTGGACCTCGATTTGATGTCCGATTTCAAAACAAATCATATATTTGGGTTCGTAGGGAATGGGTAACCCGGTTTTGGTTTGAACCTCGGGTTTTGACCGTGTGGGCCTAGGGGTGATTTTGGAATTTTTGGGCCAAACTTTGGGAAATTCATTTTTGTGCATTAAAATTGATTCATTTAGTGTTTATTAATGTAATTAAGTAATTTGTGATTAGATACAATCAAATTGGTGGCGGAATCGAGGGGTAAAGTCATAATTGAGACTTGAGTTGAACTCAAAGCATCAAGGTAAGTGTTCGGTCTAACCTTAGCTTGACGTATTAGGAGTTGAGTCATAATTGCTACTTGTTTTGTGTTGAGTACGACGTATAGGCATGGTGATGAGTATTCATGCGTTGGTGTCGAGCATGAACGTGGGTCTTAAATTGATAATTGTGTATCCTTAATTGACCCTATAAAAGTTATGAGCGAATATTGGTATTAGTTGTGCCAAGTAGAAGTTGAATAGGACTGGTTATAGTTGATCGTTCCCTTGTCGGGATTGTATTGTGTATAGTGTTGGAAGAAAAGGGAGCAAGTGGTATGTCTACCACAAGTGATATTGAAAAGGGAATGGGTGGTACGCCTACCATAAGTGATATTGAAATGGGAGCGGGTGGTACGCCTACCACAAGTGATATTGAAAAGGGAGCGGGTGCTACACCTACCACAAGTGATATTGAAATGGGAGCGGGTGGTACGCCTACCACAAGTGATATTGAAATGGGAGCGGGTGGTATGCCTACCACAAGTATGATGAAATGGGAGCGGGTGGTACGCCTACCATGAGATATTGAGAAATGGGATCGGGTTGCACGCCTGAAACAAGATGAGTTGACTATTAAAGTTTACTTATCTATTTATTTTGTGCTAGAAGCTAAAGTGTAGATGTACGCTCTATTATTCCTTATATTTTATTTCTATCTGTTGCCCCTGAAGCATGTTCCCTTCTCCCGCTTAAATTGTTTATTCTTGTTGTTTCTCCGTTGTACTAGCATATATATATATATATATATATGGAGTTTGGTCCTAGCCTCATCACTACCTCGCCGGGGTTAGGCCAAACACTTACCAGCACATGGGGTCGGTTGTGCTGATACTATACTCTGTGCTCTTTTGCACAGATCTAGGTTTTGAACAGCAACAGCAGTAGCACGGGAGCCAACATTCAGTCCAGTGAGATACCGAGGTAGCCTTGCAGGCGTCCTCAGGCCCGCGCGTCTCCTCTATCCTTTACTTTAGTCTGTTATCTCATTGTACTCGAGACAACCAATTATATTTTCTTTCAGACATTGTATTTAGTACTCTTAGTAGTTCGTAAGTGTTGTGACACCAATCTTGGGGTAGAGGCTTATGTTGAATTTTTTGCATTTCTATTCAGTTTTTTTGTAATTTAAGACTTCTGCTTAGTTGATTAACTCTGTTGCTTTTATATTATTGTCGATACTTGTTTAAGATGATTATGTGGTTAATGAAAAAAGTAATTAAACCTTAGCTTGCCTAGATTGCATTAGTAGGCGCCATCACGATTCCCGAAGGTGGGAAATCCGGGTCGTGATATTCTCATAATTAATAAACTATGATCACAATCAAAGATATTGTTGGACAAAATATTTTGATGATTGTAGCACAAGGTTATTTTATAATTTATCTTGATTATGAGAATATTTTTACTCCAACTTCTTATGCTAGTATACTCAGTGTATATTGAACTAACCAAGTAGAGAAAAGATGTTTTTGTACTGAATATACAAAACATTTTCTCTAATTCATTAAATGAGCTTATACTCCTAATCTTGATATAATTATTATGATCAATGTAATTTGTTTATTGTTTTGATTTATCAAAAGGTACGACTCTATTTAGAGTTAGTATACGCCTAATAGATTGGACAATAATGAATAAAATTTGTGAGTAATAATTAGTTGATAGAATCCATGACTCGGTTTTGGGTTTGATGATACCCCTTTATGTAAGCTTATAATTTTTCATGTGAAAACCCGGGCGGTGAATTTTGTATCCGTCACATGAAATAGTTTAAGCAGAATTATAAAGGATTCAATTAGTTAATTGAATTAAATTTTTAGTGATTTAATTTAATTAGCTGGTATTTGAAATCTTAACACTGGGAGTTAAAATAAGTGTTAATGAATTTTTAAAATTCATATTTAGGAGTTCAATTGCAGTTTTTAGTGGAATAAATTGCAATTAATTATAGTAAGACTTAATTCATGCTAATTTCGAATTAATACTATAATTAGTAGCCTCTTATTATTTCTCTGGTCCTTGCTATACCTAGTAAAAACCTGGACAAACTTGGATAAAAAGTGACTTGGGAGAAAAGTCATCTAATAGGGTTGGAGTAGGATTCTACTTGTAGAAGGAGAATCCTACACGTTTTTGGAGGAGATTTTTTGGCCAGAAAAAATAACTCTATTGAAGGAAGACTAATTTCACTCAATAAATCACCTTTCAGTTGTATTGTTCTTGCCCACCCAATAGCAAAATCGTCTAAGGTTTTTGTGACGATCCAAAGGGTTATCACTTGTTTCCGTATCCCTTTCCGTGCTTTCGAGGCCTTGAGAAAATCATTTTTAGCCGCCTCAATTTGCGTGTGCAGTTCGGGCGCGCAGCTGGAAAGCCTAAGTGTGAAATTCTGTGAAAAATGCTAAAATTTGGTATTAAAATGAATAAGTTTGACTTTGGCGAACATTTTGGGTAAACAGACCCAGAATCGTGATTTAACGGTCCCGAAGGGTCCTAAAAATATGGGACTCGGGCATATGCCCGAAATCGAATTCTGAGGTCCCGAGCCCGAGAAATGAATTTTTAAAAGAAATTGTTTTACTGAAACAGTTAAGGAAAATAGAAATGAAAATTGATTAGAACGTGTTGGTATCGGGCCCGTATTTTGGTTCGGCTGCCTGGTACAGGTCTTATATGTGTGTTAAGAATCTGTGAAGTTTGGTTGAAATCGAACGTCGTTTGATATTTTTCAGACTTAAAACTCTAAATTTGTATTTAATCATAATATGTCTATATTTGTAAGACTGCCTGATGCTGGTTATCATTGCAATGTAATTTTGATTTTTTTACTATTCTGAGTCTCTGATTAATTAAGGGGTCAATTGGGTAATTAGTCATAATTAGGGCTATATCTGTAAAAATTGAATGAATATTGGTTATTTCTGCAACTTAGACTTTTTAAATCTTAAGTTGCTTATGATTGAAAGACTGCTTAGTTGTGGCTGTTTGTTAAATCCAGTTTTGACTTCGACTTCTCAGAAGTCTAATTGACCTAAAGGTTGGTCGGGTAAATAGGAATAAAATACAGGGGTAAAAGAGGAAGGGATAAATGGTATTCTGAAAATAATTTGAAAGGGTTAGGGGTATAAAAGGCAAAGCTTCCTGGTTCTTATGCAATTAATTGAACAATAAGGGGCATCTTAGGTATACAAAAAAGGGTAAATCAGTAGAAATTAATAGCAAGTAGGGTAGTAAAGACATTTAAGGGCAATTGGAATAATGTGGATGCCACTAGAACCTTCTAGCAGGGGTTCTAGTGCATTCACGGTTTAAATATATGGACTAAACTGAAAAATAATTGGAAAAAGTAGGGGTGGGAAATCTGAATGTTAAATTCAAATTTCCCTCCCATTTTGCTCTATAAATAGGCCCTCTTAGGCCATAATTAGGAGGTTCCTGGGTTCAGAATTTGAGGGGGAAGTTTGGATAAGTCTGAAATACACAAAATTGGTTTTACTACTGTTTCATTGGTTTAAATTGCAATTCGAGTAAAAACTTTGGATTCCTGGTGTTTCGATCACTGTTTTTGCATTATTTGGTTGAAGCTGTTGGGTTTTCTACTGTGAATTCAAGTCTGTTGCTGTGATATATTGGTGTTACTGCTGTTATTACTGGGATTCCTGTCTGTTGCTGATCTTCTTCTTTCTCATATCCTTAGAACTCATCGAATTGTCTCTCAAATTTGACCAGGTACACTCCTGACTTTCAAGGATGTAATTGAAGCTTTGAAGAAATAAAATATGCCTTAGTATTTTTGTATTTTAGTTTTGTTCCTTTCGTAGCTGTAGAATACTTAGATTTTTTTTTTAATTCATTAGGACTCTATTGTATATTGGACTTGGACTGTATAAACCATAAACTGAAATTAGTGATGCTGTAGAATCACTAGTTTAGACGGTAACACAGGATAATACTAAATAGGCTAGTTTAAAAACGATCACCTAGATTAAAGGTTCAAAACTGGCAGAAATCTGATTGAGTACTTTTAAACTTCCATTTGTTTCAGAAATTAACAACTGAATACGAAATATTAGAGTACTTTCGTTGTTTTAGTTTCTGAATCAGTAATTGTTAAATAAGAAAGGCGTATATAATGAATCTCTTTATGATTTGTTTAAACTAGCTCTATAATTCGCCTTTGAGTCTAAAACCTGATATGAAAGATGATTCAAATATGCATAAAGTTCAGTGTTTAATCGAAATATGTTAACTTTACATCTAGTATAGCAATTCAGGTTAACAAGTTAAAATCAGATAGATCTGAACCTGAGTGAACATATATTTCTTAATACAACTAAACTGATACAACTTTGTTAACTAAACGTTGATAGATGATTAAAAATCAGAGTTAAATTTTAGTTGAAATTTGATACTGAAGTAGTAATGTTCATATAGTTAGTTTGATAAAATGATTAAATCTGCCTGGGATTTAGTTAATAATTTTGACAAGTCCAGGCAGAAGAAGCTGGATTCAACTGTGAAAGCTTCTAAGCCCATGAGATTTGAGTCCATAATTATGGACTGGGTTTTAATTAGGTTTGTGCACTTCCTTTAAATTAGCCCGAATTTCAGGACCAAAACATATAGTGGCCTGGATGTGAATGAAATACACAATAAAACTATACTAATAGTTGTTTCAATTAAGGGAAAAACAGTAATAGAAAACATAGCATGATCTAGGTTTAACCTTTTAAAATAATATGAGACTAGCCTCGTTATATGTTAAGATACGTGGGGCCCTTAAATAATTGTTATAATATTTTAGATTCGGAAGGACCGTTTAGCTAATTCCACATTTTTTTCCAAAGTGATAAATAAATAGAGACCATAGGCACAATTTTAATATACATTCTCAAGTGCGGGTGCACATTTATGTGACCCAAATCCTACTCTCGACGAAGTCGAAATGTGTTTAAAGCCACAGGCGTACTGGTATGGCGTGGTTAAGGAATACATTTTCACGACGTTGTAATTCTTTAAAATTTAAAAGCAGAACATTAATGCACATAATTAAAAGCATATAATCGGAATCAGATAAAAAATCAAATTCAACAGCTGAACGACCGTGCTAGAACCACGGAATTCGGGAGTGCCTAACACCTTCTCCCGGGTTAATAGAATTTCTTATCCGGATTTCTAGTTCGCAGACAGTAACAGAGTCAAATTTTCTTCGATTCGGGATTAAACCGGTGACTTGGGACACCATTATATTCTCAAGTGGCGACTCTGAAAAACTTAAATAACTAATCCCGTTCCGACTGTCCTTAAATTGGAAAAATTCCTCTACGCCCTCGCGGGTAAAGTAATATAACGTAAAAAGGAGGTGTGACAGCTCTGGCGACTCTGCTGGGGAAAAGAAACCCAAAACTTCGATTCAGGGTTTAAGAATTCGAGCTCAGTTAAATTGTTGTTTTTTGTTTATATCTGATTTCACTATATGTTTTAGATCAATGTGCTATATGTTTGCCGCTTTGATATTACGTGAATTGTATATAAAAATTGTGCCGAAAACCCTTCTCTTCTTACCTCCGGGGATGTGCTTACTGGTTGAGACTCCCCTTTCTGTTAGTGTTAATACCAAAAATAAGAAAAGAGGCTGGACAAGTTACTAAGCCGGATGATCCCGCGGGTCCCCGGTACGTAGCCCCCTCCTCGACTCGAGTCGTCCGCTCGGGTGCACAGTCTAGAATCAATAAAACTTGGATATTGAGCCTAGAATTAAGACGTTTATTTGCATCATATCTGAACTCAACACAGAGGTTGGGTCCATCTAGGACAGGTGACTTGAATATGAAAAGACCATCATGATTATGTGTTGTGCTTATTTGTCTCGGGCCATCATGTTGACCGGTTAAAAAAAAAGAATTGAGAGAAAGAGAGAAAATAACCATTGTTGATTTTAGAAAAAAAACCGATATTCAAAAAAAAAAACTGTCGAAACTCTGGAGAATTTTTTGAAGGGATTTATAAATAAGAAAATTGTTGATTTTTAGTAATTTGTTTTTGGGTTATAAATAAAAAAATTATTGTTATTTTATTATCAAAAAATTAAAAAATATAATTGGATTTGCCAATAAAAATAGAAAATCTTGTCTTCAAAAAAATAGTTTGGATATTCAATTTTGCTAAAATTAAAAAAAGTGGTTTGACTAAAAATAATTTGTCCGAACTATGCTGGTTTGATTCTCACCATTAGGCGAGATACGTAGGCAACATTTGACAGGTCCAACTACACCATTTACAAAAATAACCAAAAAAATGTTAAATTTTGAATAAATCAAGTGATGTCGTTTTGACAAAATGGTCAAATATCTCAAAAATGCGCCGAAAGGCTGTTTACACAAAAAAAACAATCATTTTAAAAAATCTTCAAATTGAATTGTGAAGGGCCGTATTTGCGAAATTAGGATTTATTTTTGAAATTAAAATTGCGAAAAAATAGAATAAAAAAATAATATATTGTCTTATTTTTTTTAGGAGTGATTAAATCATTTTAATAAATGTGCAGGATGAGCATAATTCAAAATAAACCTTTTTCAATCATGAATAAAATCCCTTTGGAATTACATCTATGGTGGAATGATCTGGGTAAAGATGGACAAGACGAGGTCAAGAAA